>PVJX010007466.1:0-70986 GCA_004027295.1 Dolichotis patagonum
CATGAACTGCGGCCCCGCCATGCCACCCTGCCTTAGAGCCAACTGAGTATGGACTGAAATGTCCAAAAACTGTAAGAAATAAACCATTCCTTTCCCAACTTTGGGCATCAGGTATTTTGTCTCAGCGATGAATAAAAAGTAACTAAGAATTTGGTATGGAGGAGTGGGGTCATTGCTGTGACTATACCTGACCATGTTTTTCGAGAGGCTTTGGAAATGGCTTGTGAGCAGAGTTTGGAAAGGTTTGGACATGTCGCCTGGATGCACAGAGCTGGAGCAACTTAGGTTGTTCTGTAGAGGAGATTCTGGTCAGAACTCAGGAAACCAGAAGGCTGATAGAAAGCCTGATAGTAAAGACCAGGCTTGCGAGGTTTCTGCTGGGAAGGAGGACTGTATTGGTTGTTGGACTCCCTGTGATGTGTGTTATGGCTTGGCAGAAAGTTTGTCTGCATTTTGCTCATGCCCAGAGACTTTGCCTGAGACTGAGATTAAGGGTAATAGATTGATTAATCTGGCAAAGGAAATTTCAAGACAGTCAAATGTTGAGGCTGTGGCATGGCTATTGTTGGGGGCTTTTAGCCAGATCTATGTTGCAAATCAAGAGCAAAGAGCCCAGCAGGATAATTTAAAACACTTTGAGTTTGGCCAGAAGAAAAACTCCAGTCAAGCTGTGGATTGTAAAGATAGGGGTGAGACTTTGATTGCTGAGAAGAAACAGAGAGATAAGAAAGATGGCCACTGGGCATCCCAGGAAGCAGTGGGTCGCCACCCTTTGCAGCCCAAAAACTGCAAAAGTGAAAGAATTTTCTCAGATGAGAAAGCTTTAGGGCACCATGCTCCAGAATGGCACTAGAGGCCACATGAGGTTCCAGAATGGCAGCAGCCACATGAGGTTCCAGAATGGCAGCAACATAGAAAACCTCTTCTTCACAATCAGGTAAACAGAGCCCAGCAATCCAGGCACTGGACCCCTATAGCCAAGAGAGAGAAAAGCGTGGCTACTGCTCCAGCTGGCAGCAAGCCTTGGCAGCATCCACATGGTGATTTTAGGTGAAAGGAAAATGCACAAATTCTGAGGGTAAGAAGGCTTCTACCCTGATTGCAAAGGGCCTGGGAGGCCAAGCGGTGTGTCCCTGAGAGGGCAATATGTAAAGATGTAAGTGTGAAGCCAAAGGTGCAGTGGAGACCCCAGAAGTTTGAAAAAGCCAAGAATGTGGATCATCCAAGGAAAGCTGCAAAAACCGAGCAGAGGAGATTTAAGAGAAAAGTTGCGGGAGCTGAAATCCCTGGAAGTGCCTTGGGGGGTGGAATCACCCAAGCCTTTTGGAGCTTGCAAACAGATTGCTTCAAATGCTGAGCATGGAACTCTAGGACTTGATGTTCGCCCTGCTGGATGTTGGACTTGCTCTGTTTCCAATGCTTTATATTCCCCCATTTGTAACTTTTGGAATGGTGATGTTTATTTGTGCCTTTGCATTTCAGAAATGTTTAACCTTGTTTCACTTGTACAGGGGTTTACAGTTAAGAGTTTGCCATAGATATTGGAATTCTCAACAATGCTAAAAATGTTAGGACTTTGACAACTTTTGGAGATGGACTAAATATCTTTTGTATAAAGGTTGTACACGAGTCTTTGGGGGTCAGGGGTGGAATGTCATGGTTTATGTCGGTGACCCCCAGGCCTCATGTATTTGCATTGTGTATTTGTGATTGGTTCATTGTCTAGTGCTTGTATTGGTGATGTCAGTGCTACACTGTCCTAGGGGGTGGAGCCAGGATGTGATGTAATGGCAGGAAGAAGGGTTGTCTCTCTCTCTTGCTGGTTTCTGCTTTGCTGTTTGCAGCTGCCATGAACTGTGGCCCCGCCATGCCACCCTGCCTTGGAGCCAACTGAGTATGGACCGAAACCTCCAAAATCTGTAAGAAATAAACCTTTCCTTTCCCAACTTTGGGCATCAGGTATTTTGTCTCAGCGACTAGTGAAAAGTAACTAAGACAGTAGCACATTCTATTTTAGCTGGAGCGGTATCCTAGGAGTATTTTTTAAAATAATTTATGTTTATAATCACCACCCACAACAATCATAAAAATAATTGTTATCACAGAGGCCATGAAAAGAACTCAGGTGTTACCAATTTGTCTTCATTAATGCATGAAACTATCTCTAAGTTTCTGAATAAAAATCATCCCAATTAGCATCCCATCAGCATCATCAAAAATAGTTCATTCAAATTCATGTCTATTGAATATCTACTGTATACAAGGCAACAATTCAAAAATCAAATCAATAGAATCCTCCTTTTTACCAAAGAAAATAAATCCTTCTTTGAGCTAAAGTTAGTTACTTTAATATATTTTGAGATGTAGTTAAAATAAAACAATTACAGACCAGCTAGATAAACCATTAATCTGAGTCTCCAATCTGTAGAACGCAAGAGTTAAAAGACATAATGACCATGCTTGAAATTGAACTAAACCAACTAATATATAGGAAAAAGAAAAAGGAAAACTCCAAAAATTAGAGAAAAATAATTCAAATAGTATGACAGGGTGTAGTTAGTGGAGAGAGTATAATATAAATTGCTTTTTAGACTAACTGGATGTTTCTTTTCACTTATAAAAAAGTTGGAATTTGGAAAATAATTACATGCATATAGAGTAAGAGTGACATAGAATAAGCTACTAGCTATAAAGCAAGCATGAAATTCTTTGATTTGCCACATTTGCTTCCTATCAAGTTACCTACTTCTTTCTCTAGTCATACTGTTCCTTCTCAACTCTTCTAAGCATACGTTTCTTCAAAGACATTAATCTTTAGGTAGCTACTCAGGCAAAATGATGTTACTAAAATATTTATGAAAAAAGTTAGTTTTCTAAATAGTTCTCCCAATTCTAACGAGAAAGTATTCTTTGCCTATTACCGTACTGTTGTAAAATTCAGGAAATCTAGTACCAAAAAGTGATTGAGGGAGAGGCTACCGGTACAGGATCAGATGATTTGAGCAGTGACAAAATAACTGAAGGCAAAACACTAAAAGAGAACCAAAATAGGTTTAGCAGGCTGTTGGTGACAGAAATGGTTGTAATTATCTTTAATTAGCCCATGTAGATGAGAAGAAAATACCAGAAGACATTTACTTCTTATCTATATATTTTTTCCTAATAAGCATAGATTACATCTGTGAGAGGAAGACCCAAAAATGTAAAAGAAAAAAAAACCCAAGTAACCCCAGTTTCAACAATGCAAAAGAAAGCATCAGGCAGAGAATATACCTGACAAAGTGTTGCTGCTATTGTTTAAAAATAGGTTTTACCAATGGGAAGGGGACCAATGCATTCAGGGAGGTAGAAAGGAGAGGAGAGGAAAGAGAAGTGAAAAAAATTAAGATGTGTTATATACATATACCAACTGCACATGAGGGATGTAATCATTATGTACTGCAAACAGGTACTAATAAAAATAAACTTAAATAATATGTGTAGAGGATGAATGGGAGATAGCAAATAAAGCACATTTTAGCAAAGAAAATGGACATACAGGTCTTTCCAGTCATTTCCTTTTTGGTTTAACTCTAGTCAAGATCTGTCTTTGATGTTTGGTTAGGTCATCTTCAACTCATTGCTCAGGAGGTGGTGCACAGAGAGAAAATGGTTGATATGATTTAGATATAAAGTACCCACCCCTAAGAGTCTCATGTGTTTGGAATGTGATTTGATAATGAGGGCAGATTCACCTGCCACCGAGTTTAGTAGTATATATGCTGCAAGGGATGGGGCCTGTTGGAGAGGCCAGCCAGTGGGAGCCTGACCTCAAAGGCTATTTTCCTGCCTCCAGTGTTTCCATTCTCTCTCTCCTTCCTGGCTGATGCAGCTTGAGTATCTTGCCTCTGCCATGCTGTTCTGCCATGCCAGTTCTGCTTGGAGGGCAGCTGACCATGGACTGAAACCACTACACTTGTGAGTCAAAATAAACCTGTCCTATAAATAGTGGGTGTCTGGTGGTGTATCCCAGTGACAGAAAGAGACTAAGACAAATACACTGAAATGCTTTCAAGGGAATGCATTCCCTCATACCTATGGATGGGAATGGTTTCGTTTCTAATGTCCATGTGAGTCCATGGAAGATTTTTCCAAATATTCTGTAGACTCCAGTGTCTCAATGCAAGGGGTAGAGGATTTAGCTGGAAGTCTCTTATTTTCTCTCCATTGATTTGTATCTGGCTTCCAAATGTCTGAGGATCACCTGCATGCTCCCTTTAGTTCCCCTTTCTCCTCTGTGTTTGCATGGCATTTTGTCTATACTGCAATTACAGCATACCTCAAGCTGTGTTGTATATATTTACATGTTCTTTCTGTCTCCGATCAAGAAGTAGTCTAAAACCACAGGGTTCATTTGGGTTATCCTTATTTTCTATCAGCAAAATGCATCTTAGCAGGCATTCAACAAGTGTTTGTTGAACAAATACAAGACTATCAAAGATTTCAGTAAAGATTACTGAAATAATTTAAAGGAGAAATAAGCCTTTCTACCAGAAGTGCAACTAGTTTATCAGCACAAAAAGGAACACACCATGAATTAAGAATGATTTGTAGAATAAAGGATTTCTCTCTTTATATGAGGTTTTATTTGGACAGAGAGTACTGAGTTCCCCGGGGGCTTTCTGCATTGCGAGTTGGGAGTCACCAGTTATCACCATGTAATAGATCAAAACTAGGTAGGGAGCTACAGCCCACAGTTGGCTCTGGGTTAGGTTTTTATTTTTGGTTTGTGGATAAGCACAAGTGAGTAAATTCATACTGCAAATTAACACTGTTCTGGGCAAGCAGCTAAACTACATCACGTGACTCGTACAGTCCACTGCCTCCTCTAAAGGAGCATAGAATCCAGAAAGTCTCTCATGATCAACCACACACACACACACACACACACACACACACACACACACACACAATCTCCTTTCTTTTCATCCTATTGAGCAGAACTGGAACAATGTGGGAATGAAACCACACTTCTGCAACACTGAGGCAGACTGTTCAACTGTGAATTATTCCTTGGCACCATTATGTAAAGCGCACAGGCATATGCATTTCAACTAGGATTGGTTTTGAAAGAATGTACTATTTTATTACAAGTATTTTCCTCAACCTCAAAAAAAAATCTCATTTGTTTTTGAGACTGGTATCATTTAAAAAATTCTTTTCCAGCTCAGTGTTTTCTACACTGTCACGCTGTAATGAATTGAAACTTCTCAGGCACCCAGCTCTCAGCCTGTCTACCATCACCTTTATAAGTCACTGAAAGATACACACACTATTTGTGGTTAGGTATGCTGAGCTCCTGTCAGGAGCGAAGCTATTTTGCAGTGCAATGCAAATGACTGTATTCATCAAATGAGCTTTGTTAGCTATTCATTGTGTTCCTTATCATTCCTTTCCCAAACCCCAGGATTCTGCAGAGGTGCCTCAGAGCTGCAACAGCCCCTGTCAGAGGTACCCTTATCAGGCAGAGCCGGGTGTGCTGGGGATGACCTGCCAAGTCACCGCATCCTCTCCTCTTTCCCCTTCTTTGTGCATAGTGGGATTCTTTGTCCTGATTCTATGATCTGCTTTTCTCAGCGTGGTTCATGGTATAAGATCCACAAACACATCTGGAAAAAAAAGTAACTAGAAATATAAAGGATTTGAAAAACCACTAGGGTCTTTTTTTTTATTCCCTCTTTTCAGAGGAAATGGATTATGTGTCCAGCCTCCCTACATGGAAAGCTTAGTTGTTTCCTTTTATTTTTTAACACAAACATAATTATTTAGAGATGCTGTAAAACTCACAGGAGCAAGCCTAGTTGGAGAGGAGAGAGGCACAGCCTAAAAGGGATACTGACAAGTTGAGAAAGGACCATCTAATGCCTCCGACAGAGGTAGGCACAGGGGGCTCCTTTTCATTACATCTAACACAGCTTAACTGAGTTCAACATACCCTTCTCCATCCTCTGGGGAAAGGTTTTCTTTTTGGACAGGCACTAGAGATTAATCCGTCTGTAATTTCTCCTGCTTTTCTAACTGCCAGGGGATTTGTGTTGGAGATAATGGTGGTGTTAATGCCTAACCTGGGTGTAGAAATTGCCTTAATATAATAGGGATCACGAGAAGCACAGCAATAATTGCCCCTGAGTGATAGCCCTTAAAGTAAATGGCAATATAGGAGGGTCCACATCCAGCCATCTTTAATGAAGTTTGGGGCTTTTCTGATGAGATTCCCTACACAATAGGCAGAAAATCAAGGCAGCCTTGTGAGTTTTAACCTCTAGCTTGAATTTAATATGGTCTTATTAAAGATCTTGCTTAACTTTATTCTGGCATGAAATGTAATAAAAACAAGGCATAAAATGTGCTGTAATTAAAACATTTTGGATAGTATCAGATGCATTAAGGATTTTATCAGAGAGTTGTGCTGGACAATGAAGAAAACAATACACTGATATAGAACTGATTATGGCTTTGAAACCAAGACTATTTTAAAAAGTAGTAAAAACCATCCACAGATATATTTTGTAGGAATATTTGGGGCATTAGAACTTGAGATATATATATATATATATATATAGCCATCAATAGGTAAGAGTTCACAAATAAATGGTAGGAAATTAAGACAGCCTAAGTTAAACTTTCTCCTTTTCTTTATTTCCATTGTTATAATGAACTGAAAGGAGGGAATGAGACCAGTCATTTCTCACATGGTCCAGATATAATACAAAACAGTGACCATGGGAATAAAGGGGTAAAACAGGAGTTGAGTTAAAGACAAACAATGGCTAGAAGCCCAAAAGAGTGTTACTATTAATCTAAGGATGTAAGGGCACTTGATATTTTTTCAATACACAGACTTTCCTTTTATAATTTTGTTAGCACAAGATCAAGTCATAACTTTCCCAGAAATGCATATTTTCTTAAGTTTCTTAGATGAAAGTTTCAGAAAAAAACAAAAAATTAAATTTGGCTATGAGATGTGTAGAGAGGCAATTAGAAGTGAAACCTTTTCTGGCTGTGTATTGATGGGACTGGATGTCATAATTTAAATACTTATGTCTTCTGTATTGTTCCAAGATCAGATCTTTCCCTTCACATACCCCAGGACAAACCAGGTGACATATAGTTCTAAGGCATGACAGTCATTTATTTATGTTCACTTACTATTTTAAAGACCGAGAAACAAAAGAAACACTAGAACATTCATTCACCCATTTAACAATGAAATTCCACCCACATGGTTCTAAATATGTTCCAGCTGTCATGTATATTCATTGTTACATCACATCTTCATTTTTCCTTTGTGATCACTGATTTTATCAGATGAATCAATTAAAATATTTAAGTTAGTTTTGGGGTGTTTTTACTTACAAATTCTCACATGCAAATTGTATTGCAAAATATGTCTTTAATTTAGAAGAAGAAAAGTAACAATATCTAAGAGAGAAGCATAATGAAAAAAACATGTCAACTTACTTCAGAATGAATATTGAGTTTGAAATTTTCTAAATATTCTGATCCCATGTCTAGACTGGGGCTTCCCTGCACTGCCGAGTGAAATAATGATCCCACTGAATGGCATCATAAAAGAAATGGTGAGCAGAAGCAAGTTCACTTGAACTTGAGCTCTTGTGTTGCACAGAATTAACCAACACATATGAATCCATTCTGGTTTGTTGTGCAGGATAGGAGACAGGAAACTCAGAACTGGGCTAATTCTCTTGACCCTTGGCTGGATTTCTGAGGATAGCCGGTTATGTCTTCCATTGAGAGGAGAGAAAATGCCTGTGTTCATTCCAGACCATACTGACAGTGACTACTTGAGTATTTCGGTTAACATGGCTGGCAGGTGAAAGACAAAGCAACCACTTCTGGAAGAATTAAATTCTATTCTCATGATATCCTTGGGTATGCAAATTCCACCCACACAACAGGCTCACTGTGGAAATGAGGAGAGGTATGTTTGTCCTTTATGGCCCCGACCCGCAGTGCTTTCCCTGATTGCTGTGCTCCCAGAATCTACCTTATGTTAGGACAGAGTAGAGTCACCCATGTCTCACAGAAACAAGATTATCAACTAGGTGAAGGAAGGTATCCTCTGTCTTACCAGAAACTGTATCTAAATGCAAGTGAGCTTCTTTTGTTCTTTTAGTGATTAGAGTGATAAAAAAAAAATGTACTTCGAAACCAGATTCACGTGAATGACCTATAATTTCTGTTTGGACTTAAAGACATCACAGTGCATCCTCCTCTCAATTATCAAGTGAGTTATTTGCTGAATACAAGTATGATGACGGTCACCACAAAATACTTTTTCATATGTTTGTGTTTGTTTTATTTACTCTATAAGGTGCCGAGTTCTCATTTGTTGAAAGATGAAGTGGTTTAGAGCCACGACGAAGGAGGCACTGTAATTAATATTGTAAAAGGAAAACGGAAACTCAGATGGGACTGCTGCTTTCAAGATTATAATCTAAGGATGAACTCAGTCTGAACAACTGTACAAAAAGGCTCCATTGCGAGACAGATAAACCTGGATGGCCTAGATTTAGAGAAAGCATAGTTGAAGAACTCAAGTGAGTTTGTAACTTCTAGGGCAAGGACACCTCCTGGGGGTACAGGATCTGTTTCCAGCAGACAGAATACAGTGGGTTAAGTTCCAAATGAATTAGATGTCAGCCAATGATCCAATTTGGCATCTGCAGATTTGGTAGAATCTGAAAATATGACTTGAAAGAAAGGTAAGTTTGATGATAGCACTATAAAACATTTGTGAATGGCACTTGATTTTGTGATTTTTTACAGATAATTGGGAAGTACTGACAATTTTTGAGCTTTTGCTTTTTAAGAACATATATGGTATGTGGTAGTGGGTGTCAAAGCGTCACGTGTTGTACATGTTACTGACAGAAATGATCTCGCGAGTGAGGGATTCTATGCCTTCATGTGGGCCTTGAGGGAACGGGTGTGCCTGTGGGCTGGCAGCAGACAGGCCTTCTGTGCTTTATACCTAGCCACTTGTGCTTGTTTATACCAAGACCATTACTGCGCTACTGTAATTCTTATGTTTTCTTGTATGATGATTTTCTGAAAGAAAACAGGAAGAATTACTGCCACAAAGTGACATTCATCAATTTTGTTGTGATATGTTCTCTTTATAACAAAGAAACATTCCTCCCTAAAATTCTTTTTTTTTTTTTTTTTTACTTCATTTGTCAAAGCCTGACATGAATCAATATTCTGCTTTTTTCTTCGAGGTTGGCAAAACAAAATATTGGAATTCAGGCAGGGTCATTCCCTAGGTCACTGCACATGTGGCCTTGAAGACAGCCCAGAAACTTTCCTGAAGGAATGACTAAATGGTCCCCAATTTTTTTTTCACCTGGATAGCTTCATTTGTTTTACTCAGTTAGAGAGATTAGCAGCATCTTGTGACTAATGATCAATGACTTCCAATCCATGTCAATACCTTTTTAGAGTTAAAGCATAATGAAAACTTAATGAAGGCTTCCTAGTACATTAACTTTCCATGAGGAATATACCTAAGGAATGTACACTCAGCAGTTGAGTGACTCCATCTGAGTTTTATAGGTAATCCTGACTTATTTAACAATTTAGTTTCACAAACACTTATTTTGTTAAAAGCTCTGTATTGAGCAGTTCTGTGGGGTACAAAACAGATACATGAAGTGAAGACTTTCCTCCAGGACCCTGTAGTTTACATGTTAATTTAATTCTGCATTTTATTAACCTAAAGTATGATTGACAGAGGAGGTAGACATTGCACTGTTATATCAGACTGAATGTAATCAATGCTGTTTCCAATGTCTGCCTCTTGGGAGAATGACAGGAAGTTAATTTTGAATGTGAACATGTCTCCCATTTTACAGAGGATCTACTGTGGATAAAACCCTGTGCTCTAGGGAGCTAGAGCTGGGGAGCAGGAGTAAAGCAAACATGCAAGGGACAAGTTTTGCTCTAGAGGAGATAAACAGATATGTGCTTGATTAAAATACAAAGCACCTGCTGAAAGTTCAGTATGAGTGTTCCAGACAACATTATGGATTTTTGAAAGAAAATTCATTTATTCTATTTTAGGGCTCTGAGAAGACATCACGAGGCAGGTAGCATTTAAATTGGACTTGAAGATGAGGCTGGATTTTTAAAGATAAACTGAGGGACATATCATATCCATCTTAATCCCAACATTTAAAAATGTATTTATATAAGCAAAACCTGGTTAGCAGACACAAATATATATGTAAACCCCACGGGAGAGGAATAGCACATGGGTTTTTTGGTACCGTGGTCTCTTCTCTTACTTTAGGGAGCTTATGCAGCACTGTGCTTGTCCAGTGCTGCACCCGTTGTGCCTGTGATTTGCTTGGTCAATGTAAGCATGTAACCTTTCTCTGCAGCCCTAGTCCAGTGAACAGGTCTTTGTAAAGTTCAAGCCCCAGGGAAAGTGCTAGGAGCCTAAGGAGCATCTTCCGTAGAGAGGAGTTAGACAGCTTAGAAATAGAAGCATGTATATGAGGAGGTCAAATGAACAATTAGAAACTCCAGTGACACATCAGTCCCTTATCCCAGCACCATGACGGTGTCCTCCTATTCATAACAGAGGTCATGAACTCAGCCAGCTAGGGCTACATGTGCAGTTCACAACACCATAACTCTTTTCTTTCATCTCATGAAAGTACACTTATCGCAGAATGCAACAGAAAAACAGCGACGACCAAAAGATAACTGTCTCTCTGTATATGTACCACATCATAATATTAATGTAATATTAAATATAATTTGTGGATGTTAAGTACTCCAATAAAACTATTAGTAATATGTTACATGTAAAATACTTCACAAATTCTAAGACAGTTTATATTTCAAAAATTTGTTGACACAGTTGGTAGGCATTGAAACTAGTTGCTTATCCAATCTTGGGTATGCATTAGGAAGCCTAGTATGGATAATTTTAATTTTTTTCTCAAAATCAAGTCCCAGTGTATTTATTTGTGAATAATTCACTTATTGCCAATCTTTTTTCTAGCAAGTTTCATTTCCAGCATATAAAAAATTATACATTCAAAAGTTTGAAACCAGTTGAGTATGTTTATTTTCATTAATTGAAAAATTAAAACTTTTAAAGACTGAATGTTTAATGTGTGATTTTTTTTAAAAAAAGCAAGCATGTAATTTTATCTATTCTTAATGACTAAGTATTTCAACAATAAGGTATTTATTCAACCCAGGAATAAATTCTTGTCAAACCTGCAACTAATACATAAACAAGTTAGCAATAAAAACATGTTCTAGGCAAGGATATATTTATGATTTCCTGACAAAAAGTGTATAAATAGATAGGCTAATGAAGCAGAACTAATATCTCATACACATGCTCTGTCACATTGGGAATGTTGGCAATTTCTGGGGTTCCTGTGGAACAGCACTGTTCAAGCCATAACTCCTTTTTTCCTCCTTTAGTCAAATGAATAAAGCTTTTATTGTTCCAGAAATTTTCCCTTTTATTAAACTAATGTTAATTTAATGGATATTTTTGTCCCCCTCTGAATGTAGGTAATGCAGAGCTTTATTGTTTGCAAAACCCATCTGCTTCATGTGTTGTGGCATGTAAGATACACTTAATTGATGTTTACTGCAAAGCAAAATGATTTATATTGTCTAGGCTTACACATTTTAGAGCCTTGCAGTTCGTAACAGTTTCCTGGAATAACAGCATCTTGGAGTGCATAAGTCTGTTAGCAGGGATTACTTAAACACTGCATCTCCTTAACCATGGAGTCTGATTCAGTTACAATCAGGATAGAAAATTGATACCCAGTGAATGCTTCTACGACTAAGTTTTCTAATGGCTAATTGAAAGTTTGCAGTGGATGAGAAGGCTTACATATGACACAGATTTTAGACAAAGGCATGCTTCCAATTTCTGAATGTTCATTTATATTTTTTCAAGATGCATCACTGTATTGGCCAAAAGAGGCATATGGTGTTTCAACTACTCTCTAAGCTACATGTTTTTAACTTGTACATGGAAACACATTCTAAAATTTGTGACTTCAGCCTGGATCATATGCCTGATCTCAGTACTCTCTCTAGCACATCTTCCTGTTGTTATGAAGTGTTGCTGTATAAAGGTCAGATTGACAGAATCCCAGATATACTAAAGAAAAGAGTAACAGAAACAAACTATCTTTACTCCCTTCTGAACGTGGTGCGACCTCCCTGCCACTCACCACCACCATCAACCAATACCTTTCACCAGGCCCTAGCTCCTAAATGCTCCACCAGTTCAACTGCACCAGCTGGGGACCAAGTTCCCAGAACACCAGCCTTTAAAGGACACAGTGAAGTCTTATCCAAACCCTAGCATTGGCCACTTCTCTTCCAAAAAGGCTTTGAAGATTTCTAATTGCACACAATTGAACTGTGCCTTTTGCAACTTGGCAGATGATCTCATATGATCTATTTGTTTCTGCTTTGTGGTCCCTTAATCATCTTGCCTTTCCCAAAATATCCTCTGCTTGTCTTCTAACTCTATCTAAATTTCCCAAATTCTGACCTTTTGTTTGTTCTGTCTTTGTGACCAGAATGCTACATCTCTAGTCTTTGTTGTTTGACAGATGTCTAAGGAAAATCTTGACTTAGATATTCTTCAGGAGGCTTTGCTGCGACTTCCTCAGTCAGAGGCACTCCTTTTCCCTAATCAGAAGTTGCACTTTGTCTACCTCTCTCAGGACATAGTCTAAAAATGTTGTGCCTCTGAGGGTTAAGGTTCATCCCTTATTCACTTTTAGAACTTACTCTGTTGGCACAATATTCTGGACATAGAATATACTTAGTAAATTTGAGGATTTAATTAGACTGTCACTAGCACCTTTAGTTCATTTCCTATTCATGTCACCAAAAAGCCACTAGTGCTTTTTCAGTTATTTACAAGAGCTACATTTTAAACATGCAAATTAAATTATTTTAATCTAAAACAAATCCCATGTCTCTGACATTGACAAGTAAACTAAGCATAATGGAAAATGTTCGGGTTCCCTAGAAATTACAGTAATAGGCGCATGACTGAAATTAGTACAAAAAGCCAGTCATCTTATTTTATGCTAGCTGAAAAAAGGAGGAGAAAGAGACTATTCATTGCTTCATGGCTTTAAAGCTTAAATGTTTTAATGTTCACAAGACAAGATAAAAATAATGAGGTTTAACATTTAAGCAACTTTTTTTCCTGTGGACAAGTTAGTTTGTATTGTTCATTGCGCTCTTCCACTTTAGAAAACAACCTGAAACAAAATGCATTTGGGAAAAATGAGGCCAATAATTTTGAGACTAGATGCTTTTCTGAAACATAGTATTTTTGGTTGTGCAACTTGCACCTGTTACATTTTCATAATAGAAGTAGCATAACTCAATAGCATACGATTTGTATCCTATTCGAATTAGTCAATTTCCACACTTTTTGGAGTTTCTATCTTTTGTTTGACAGTGGGTTTGGTGCCTCAGGATTAATAAGGAATTAGATATAGGAAAATGATGTTTTTACACATGAACAATTAGACATGGATCCAACAAAGATTGAGAGATAATATGAAGTATAGCCAGATGCCAAAGCCTTTAGCGCAGATAAAGTCTCATGTGGCCTCAAAGAAAACACCTCCCCTCTCAGCTGACCTCTTGTGGTGAGCACATTGCCCGTGGCGCACATATGATGGTGGAAACCTAGGCATGATATTTGGTTCTGTCTTCCCCTTCTACTTTTCCATTCACTCAGTGTTAAGAGGTGATAATTACTTGTTTAAAATTCCTCTCAGCCTCTTATCTTGGATCTCACCGTTACACCGTATTTCAGAATCCCTCCATTTTGTGATATGTTCTTATTGTTCTCTCAAATTTCCCTGTATGCTCCTTGGGCAAGCTCTTCAGCCTACTTACCTGACCCAGTAACTACTAATTGATTGATTCACTTCAAATACCAGTCACAACATCTAAAAGGCCCTCCACAAAAGGCTTTTTAAAAATTCATTTACATTCATTCAATCCTCATATTATATGTCAAGTGCTGTCCTAGGCATTGGTAGATGATTTTCACTGAAAGTTTTATTTTGTTCATTTGGGGAGAACTTCAAAAGTGGGTTACCGACTGCATAATTTTGGGGTGACTCTCTTGCCTCCGCTGGCTTTTTTCTTTGCCAATTTGGGAAAACATACTTGGCCTACTTAGATCACAGAGGATCTGGGGGACTGAGACATGAGGAAGAGCAATGAAAAGATCTTGAAATTTCTAAATCAGTGAAGAACCATTAGCATCAATATAGATCGCAGTTGTTATTCTGGAAAAAAATACAGTCCACTAACATGAGAAGAGAGATACTGGTTCCAAATGAGGTGAAATGTGGAAGGCTTCCAACAGTAGTATCTTCTACGCTGAGTGCAGCTGATATGACTGGTCTGTAGGGATTTATCCTGCAGACAGTGGTGGAATCTATCATTTAAGGCTTCTGAGTAAGGAAGCCAGAACATCAGTGTACTGGCAGGAGGGTAGAAGATGGTTTGAAGCATAAGAGAAGCAAAGAGATAGGCAACAGGTGCAAGAAATATAGGTTCAAAAAATCCAGAGGATTTCTGGTAAGGAAAAAAGGAGTGAAGGTCAGAGAAATCATACAGGAAACTGACTCCAGGTTTTGGCAACTTGTGTGAAGTTGGGTGTGGTAGGGTGGGATGGTGGGGGGTTACAGACAAGCTAGGGGCTCATGAGTACACAAAAATTCCCTAATTAGGATTTGCAGCAGTACATAGATCATGTTACTTTTAGCAGGGAAGAAAGTAAATTTCTATTCAAAGGAGTTGGGTTTAATACTGAATGGGTTAGTCTGAAACAGACTTACCTTGGTGTAAGTACTGAATACATATGAAATGATACTGGTATTATAGAATGTATTATTAGAAGCAAAATGCACTAAGTGCTTTGAAGAAATGCTTCTTCAAAGGATTTCTCAGATTAATGTGTATAGTAAGACTGAGGGAGTATAGTCCAAATTGCTATCTCAATTTATTTTTGATAATTTTATTATTTTATTTATTTATGCTGTTACAGTTGAAAGAGACACTGATTATTCAGAATGTTCCAAAAAGAGATTGTCTTTTGAGGTCTAAAAATGCAGTTGTTTTATATTTGCATTCAGTAGGTTCATCTTTATTCCTACTGCTAGACTGTAATGACTCAGATTTTAGGTTTTCATGACCTGTAAGTTGTAAAATAAGATTGTCATTTCTGTAAAACATTAATGCCAGCATTATTTACTTAACATTGTTATCTGGGGAAGTTCTTTTAGTGTCCTAGTTTCTAAGCCTCCTTCGTGTAGACTATTTTTACATGTGTTTTCTGAATTTATATTTTATTTCAGCTTTCAAAAGAAATAAAGCAATACATGTTTACACAAAATACATTCTCCTCCAAAAAGAAATTACAGAGATGTTTTTAAACAGAAGGAGCAAATAAGACTTGAACAACAGACTATAAGGTTTTAAGACAACAATTAAAAAAAATGGATAGGACACCTTAAGAATTTCCAGACTTACATTGTCCAATACAGTGGCCACTAGCAACATGGAACTAGGACATTTAAATTAGCCTAAATTAATAAAATAAGAAGTTCACTTCTTCAGTGTACTGGTCCCATTTCAACTGCTTAATAGCTATATGTAGCTAGTGGCTACTGTACTTGGTGACACAGATATAGAATATTTCCATTATCACAGAAATTTTTCTCATTGCTTGCTGAGACCATTTTTCACAGAAATGAAAGGATGTGCCTCTACGTCTGATTAGTTCTATTTGCCCCAAAGTTAGTCCAAGTATTTGTATAGCGTATGACCATTACTATTGTAGAAAATGTGGACCAGTGAGGCCACAGCTGCTTTGACAGCTGTTTGCAGCATACATGTTATGGTTAAAATGCCAGAATAGATCCTGTCCTCCTTGTGAGCAATGTCCATACAGAAGAATGTTTCTTACTTTTTTCTGTTTCCTTCAAGAGATCATATTATCCATAGCATTCAAATTATTCCATGTGTCTCTGGGAAGTCAAGGTAATTAATCCTAAAATAATTTATTTCATATTATGTGTTACATTTATTTCATTTAAAATTTTATAAAATAGAAAATATATCTATATACCCATATATCTATATTTCTATCAAAAACATGACTCTATTATTTCTCCAAAGACACAAGTCTCAGTGCACACCATTTTCTCTATTCAAACACAGGACCCTTGGGAGAAATGAGGGACAGAGGACAAAGCCTGGTGGCTGCCAGTGGGTAGGCTTTATTTTTTCTCCAAACACATTAAATAATGTAATTAAACAAATGTTTTGTGAACATTGCAGAAACATCTTGCTGCTTTGCAATGTGTTGAACATAAAGATAACCCTCAATAGATCCAAGAAAAACCGAGGAAGATGGGCCCTTCCACAATCATTATAGTTCTGGCTTCAATTTACAATAATGGTCAATTTAATTATCAGCTATCAAAGAATATAAAGTGAGCCATTATGACAGCTCATCAGAAGGAAAGAAAACTAATATGGAGCACATCTGATCTAATTGATTCTAGTACTGCGAATTCACTGAAATAACTCCTGACTATAAACAGTGTTACAGCTATTAAATTCATCTTACAAAGATCAAACATTTCAGGAGACTGAATTTTAAAGCATGCTGAATAATGTGCCTTTATAAACTGGAGACTCTGTTTAGTAAACCTAGCTAATTAAAGCACTTAATAAATGGGAAAGCCCACTACTCTGAATCTCTTGTTGGTGCTAGAGAATTCTCATTTGCTCTTTCAGTCAACTAATCAATTGAAGGGCACATTTTTCTTCTCTTTGTTCTTGCCCATCAATTTTAATGGGTACAGGACATCAGTCACAGAAAATGTAATGGGACAAGAAGATGGATGAGTGCATTTGAAGTCACTTGTCACAGGACAGAAAACATCTAGATGAGGTGACCGTGGTTGCTCGGGGTTCAACAATATGGCCTGGACGATGTTTAGTAAGTGCAACTACATTGCTACATAATGTGGTATTAGCACTCAGCAAAATCAGTCTCCAGATGCAATTCATCACATCTGCGCAGGTCAGACTTTCAAAGTCACATTCTCAAAACATGCTCCAATGACACTCTTAATTCCAGAAAATGATTTAAACTCGAAACAAAGTGGACAAAGAGAAGAACAATCTAACCTTAAGGAGCCTGTCCTTGTCTCACATATGATGAACATTGCTTTGCAGGGAAAATTTTATTATGGCTTAGAAATTATGTTCATCTATTACAAGATAAATCGGCGTAAGTACCAAATGCTGAGCACTGAGGTCCTGTCTTCAGAACCAAAGTACTCGCTGCCTCCAGTACTGGGCCACTGGCTGCTCCTTCCCAGCTTTGTCCTGCTCTTCAAGCTTCACTGAGCCAAAGGCAGACACCTGGTTTAAAGCTGCGTCCACTCCCCAGGGATTCAAAGACTGGACAGTGGTGAAGTGCAACAGCCGGGCTGTGCGGTCTGGCTTGGGACAACTCTGGAAGGCCAGTCAAGCCTCACAGCTATCCCTGTGATCATTGAGGTCACTGCTAAGACTGCATCCCAGTTCTCCATTCTCTTCCTTCTAATCTTTCTTCCCTTATCTCCTGCCTAGTGGTGTTCTGAGACTGTTCTAAGGTTCTCACAGGAAAATGTCTGTTTCAGAGCCTGTCTGGGGAACGATGTAACCTATACATTATATATAATCTAAAGGCTTTGCCTTCACAGGAAACTAAGATGCTAGAAATGCTGAGCTAAATGAAGTAATTATGAACTTTTAGGTGCAGAGTTATTAAGTAACATACTATTACTTTGTTAGGACTTACACAAAGAGATATTTTTATTTAGTTTTTAAAAACTGAATTAATGCATAACATTTAATAGTTGAAGTAAGGAGTTCTGTACTAGTGGGTCTCTATATCCATATAAAATCTAGTAACAAAAGTGTATTAACATATTCAAAGATAGAGTACCAATTTTAGGACTCACAGTCTCTTTTTTGGGGGATTCAAAGATGATGATATGATCACTCACTGTTTCTTAGTAATGACTACTGTGGTATTATTTGTGATAATATGCAGAGAGTTCTCCTAGGTCCCATTAGCCATCTCTTTGTTTTTATCCACCTTCTAAAAGCATGAATTTTTACAAGATATTAAAAAATGAAATGAACCCAGTATGAAACACACCAAGAGAAGGTTCTACATCTCAAATTAATAAGTACTTTTCCCTCTTTCAGAATTTTCTGTGATCTGTAAAACACAGATAATACTGGTCAGAAAGCTGTGACTACTTCAAAGCTGTCAAAGCAAGCTTCAAAGTGAAGAGACAGTTCTAAAATTATTTTCTGGCTATAGTGGAAAATGAAAATTAGAAATTTGTGGTGGGAAGAAGAGGAATGCACTCGGGATCAGTCATTAGCACGTTGATCATATTGTCCCTGGGTGCCTTAAAAATAGCAGGGTGAGACACAGTGACCATGTTCATTCGTCACCAACAAAGGCTCAATGACTCAGCTAGAAAACAGTTACTCACCAAGAAAGTTAGTTTATAAATGTGGTAATCTTAGAAACTATAAGGAAGGCTGTTTATGTATAGCATACACTTCAGATGCTCTCATTACTATTATTATTAATCAGTTATGAAACCATAATTTCATCTTCCTGAAATCCAGTTTGCTTTCCAGAGAATGGAATGACAGCATAAAAGATAGGTAAAAAACAAAATGTTCAAAAATAAGTTTATATTCAGTTTAGTTTTGATGACTTTTTAATATAATTAGTATTCAAATAAATCTTATAAACCTGAAAAAGAATAATAACAGATTCAAATATATCTGTTCATAATCTACTGTATATGGGAACACTCAGGAGATAAATCTGTAATATTTACACATTTGTTGAGGTTGTTGTATTACATTTTGCATAGAATGCAAAAATGGGGAAAACTAAATCAAGTGATTTAATTTTTGCCAATTCAGGAACATTTTTCTAAATCTCTTGAGTCTAAATTTCATCCATGATTATACTGAATGGAAATACAAGGCAAAGACAGGTTTTTATGCATACAGGAGTGGAAAGGCACTTTGTGTTGAAAGGCAATAGATACAAAGACATATTATTTTGAAACAGGGAATTATAGTTGGGTTTGGATAAAATTTGGTATGTTAAGAGAGTGCAAAAATGACAGCAGATTATGAAGGATGCTGCATACCCGGCATAGATTTATGGAAAAGTGGAGGAATGTTTTCAAGCCCCATGGTCAAATTTTCAATTTTACTAATTGCATTAAATAGTGTGCATCATAAAAACAAAACAAAACAAAAAAAAACACACAAAAAATGCAAAACGAAAAAAACCTTTAGAGCACAGGGGGTTAGCTTACAAGCACCTGCCTGGCAAATGCAAGGTCTTGAGTTTAATCCCCAGTACCAAAAACAAAACAAAACAAAAAAACCCCACAAACTTTAAACATTTTTACTTAATGTTTACAAATTCTTTTGTTTTTAGTACTGCAGACTGAATTCAGGACTTTTACACTGAGCTACATCCTCCGCCTCTTTTATTTTGTTTTATTTTGAGCCAAGATCTTGTTCTGTTGCCCATCCTGGGATCTGCCTGCCTCAGTCTCACAAAGCATTGAGATTACAGGCATGTACCCCCTGCTGATACTACACACTGCTGAAATCTTACAAAATCTTAAAGGTTAAATAAATTTACCCTCAGTTAGAGGCACAACATTTATATATAGTTCCTAAAGTGACCATTATAAACAATGTTCTTCTGTTCTCCCCCATTCCTTCAGCAAATTTCCCCAGGATCCAGATAAGATTCTAGACTGACATGACAAATATTAGTATTTTTTAAGCAATTAACTCAGAGCTTATTTTCATGGGAATAGAGATTTAATCTTGGTTGAAAAAGGCTTTAGATGCAACAATTTAATATTTACCTTCTCTGAGTTTTCTGTGTGAAGTTATCTGTGGGCCATTGAGTATGTTTCCTAAAAAGCTTAACTGATACTGACTATATAGTGGGAGGTTATTTTTATTTTTATTATATTCTTCATGGTTCAAACATTATCCTGGCTTTTAAAATAATCGCTAATAAGTGAAAGAAATATGGATTTGAGTTATTGGAGAAAACATATTCCTAGTATATTATAGAGTGGATTAAATTACACATAGAGATTAAAATTTTAAAGCTAATTTTAATGTTTTTCTTAGGCTACTCTTTGCTTTATGTTATCTTAATTGGGATATTTGGACTTGGAGAAATTATTCTCATTTAGTTCTAGATAATTATATAACCCAAAGGCATCATCATTAGGGACAATTTGGGCAATTTCCAGTTTATTTTACAATCCACATATTAAATTCTTTTCTTCCTACAGAGGTGAATATACAAAAGAAATAATTAAGCAATTTAGCCATAGTTTATTCTTTCAATGATGGTTATAAATCATGTAAAATAAAAAGAAATATGAAGTAAGCTATTTTATACCAAATAGCTTATTCAATTGTACAGGATCAAAAAGTTGCAAAAAGAAAAATATGACATTTATTAAATCAACAATCTATTCAGTTAGCCATACCCAGAGCATGATTTTGCTTTACTACAATGATTATATAATACTTTATAATATGTTATTATATAATTACTAATATGTAATCAAATACATTCTAATTTGGATATATTATTTCAATTTTTCCTTTACACTAGAGTAAAGAATCATCATGATGACATCTCAGGGCATTTCGCTTCTCTCTCCCTCACAGAACCAGCATTTCTCCTTGCACTGTTTACTCATATTGCTGAAGCCTGAGGGACAGGAAATACCCTGAGGGCAAGACAAGACCCATATTATACTGCTTTGCTGCCATCTCCACCATACTGTTTTGTAGACAGGACTCATTTTACAGTTAGCCTTCGCCCTCTTCTCCAGAAGTCTGTGTGAGTACTGGGAAAAGGTTTAAGGGTGCAGTGACTCCAGACAGAGCTTTGCCCTCCAGAGATTAAACTACTAACAAACAAACGAAAAGAAAAGAAAAGAAAAGAAAAGAAAAGAAAAGAAAAGAAAAAAGAAAAGAAAAGAAAACAAAACCAACAAAAGGCTGCAAGTCTTGAGATAAACTCCTGCTATTTGGGTGGAAATACACCTGATGACATCCTCAATCTTGGCAGAGGGCAGGGTGGGGGCATGTAGCAGAGTTGAAGGTAGGGTAAAGAGTGGCTGTTTGTTCATTTCAACAACAGAAATGACCATTTTGTAGGTCAATTTTAAGATCTAAATCCTCCACTCCACTGGGCAATATATATATATATATTTGTTTCTCACACAGTCATGCAGTTAGAATCAACATGCATATTAAAATATTCAAATTAAAATATGCTAGCCAATCCCGCTCTCCCCCAAAGTGCACTTACGATAATGTTGACTTTTACCATTAGGGCATATCATAAAATAGATAACAAATTCAAAGTCATGAAATCAGCAATACAGTTGATTTAAGTATGTTGTTTTCAAAAAGCCCAGGGGATTTTGGGGACAATAATGAAATAAGATTTCTTTAATCAATGCAATCTTCACTGTGTCCCCACTTCTATTCTTTGATTCCATTTGTATTAAATACTTGCTCTTTGTCACACATTGTATGGGATAGTAGAACCTCTCAGATACAGAAGAACTCAACACAAATACAGAGCATGTGACTCCATTTCAAGTTGTGAAGTTTATTGGAAATCCACATGAGCAAGACTGAATCACTCTGATGTGGGTTCAGAGAAGACCTACAGAGGCCAAACCTTGAATTGAGTCATCAGGAATTCAGGTTTTTATGCAAGTAGAGGTGGAAAAGTACTCTAGGAAAGAGAGATTTGGTGTTGAAAAGTAAGAGATGAAAAGACTAACATTATTTCCAAATAGGAAATTACAGTTGAGTTGGCTAAAATTTGGGATCTTAAGAGAGTATGATAAAAGACAGCAGATTAGGAAGGGCAGGCACAGATTTATGGAAAAGTGTAGGAAAGGCCTAGAAGTCCTTATATAGATGGACTCTATCTATGTGATAATTTGATTTTAGTTTTTAAAATGATAGAGAAAGAGATGGTATAGAAGAACTTTTTTTTGCTTCCTTATGCCCAAAAGAGCACCTTCTAAAAACCTTTTAAAGGAGAAATTCAAATAGCATCTTCTATTCTTTCCTTCATTTCTTCCTTCCATTTCTTTTTTTTTTATCAGATATTGAGTGAGTGCTTACTATGTGGTGGGTGTTCAGTATTTGTGGAGCACTCCAGTAGATATATACAGAGAGCACACTCACAGGGAACAGGATATAGCATGAGCATAGATTTTAGCATTAGTCATGGTATGGTTTCAGTTCCAGGTGTTCTGCTTGCTGACTACTAATGTGTAACTTGGTTACTTTGTGCCTCGGGTTTTTAATCTGAAGAATGGGGAAGTGGTACCTATCTCACAGAGCCACTGTTGGATTGCAATGAGACCATAACTACAGTAGTTGCCATATAAGACATACTTGTAATGTTATCTTCTTTATACATTTTTTTTTCATTTAGTCCTCAACAAAATACTTCCAGGTGATATTAATTCATTAAACAAAGATTGGTGAAGTGAAGTAAACACAGTCACAATGAGAGAGGAGATAAGTGGTCCTACTGCTTGTTTCGAAAACCTCTCCTCTTTCTCCCATGAGCGATGCCATTCTTATGAACTACCTCATGCTTGATGTATGGCATCACCCCTCTCAGTGTAATGCCTCAATGCCAACTCAGTGCAACACGTTTCCCATTTCCCATGTTGTCTTAATATTGAGGTTCACACGCACATAGGGAAAACCAAGTTCATATGGTCACTGAGGAAATAATGTATACAGCACATTTAAGGAAAAATGACCAATCTGTTGCAGGTCAATTTAGCCAGGATGTACTCTTTTTAAATAATGTTCCAAGCAAACAAAGTTTATGCTATTTTTGTGATTGAGTTTGAACCCAGATTCTCTTTGATTGCACCCTTAGGTATATAGGGACTCGTGGTGACAGTGGCACTGGTTCCAGTCATTTTTGCATGAAGACCAAGTCTTTCAATTACCATCCTCATCTCACATTCTGTTTTAGTCAGATTGTTCTTCTAGTTTCCACAAAATACTTCCTATAAATCATCCTTCTATAAACCTGCTTTTGTAATATATCCTGCATGTCAAACGCTTTTAGCTGAATGGGTATGCAATAATTAGGTGGGATTTAAAAATTAACCTTGGCCCTTAATGAAGACCATCATGCACAACAATTCCTATTTTGTTCCACAAAGTCTCTTTTACACTCGCCCATATGAAACTGTCCTTTCTGTATAATATCCACTGTGGTAGGGCTATGTATTTCCAACCTTATCTTTCAATAGCTTCATGATAACATGTTCCTTAAAGCTTTTTAGTTTATGCTTCTTTTGCATCTGTTACTAACTACCAAGCATCAAATAGAAAGCAAACATCTGGTAATTATTTATGGTTATTCAATGGAAAATATGCTTCCACTAACTTACCTACTTTGAGAAACTAGCATCTGTAATTTACTATGACTCATCATAGGAAAACATTATCACTGATTACAACAGTGATCTTTCTTCCGTGCATTTATTTTTAAAATATAGTGTTATATATTTTTTGTTTACATATCTTTAAAGAGTGTTTTTTTAATAAAGGTACCAAGAAGGACTCTTAAAATGCTTGAGAGTGATAGGTTAGTTCAGAACTCTCTCTCCCTCCAAAAATCTAATTTTCACTGAGAGGAGAACAAGTTTCCAAATAAATTTCCTACATTTCTATGAAGCTTCACAAAACAGAAGGGATAGTAAAAAAAAAAAAAAAAGAAAGCTTTACAAGGACCCAAACAGCCATAAAGCAAGATTTACAGCTTGTTTTGGAACGGCACAAATTAGCAATTAGATGTCATATGTCAGAACATGGGAGAATATAGGGCTGCTAGCTTTTAAGTTTTTTGTTGACAAAAATAATGAACTCTTCATAACACTCCTTTTAAAGCTGATATTCCATATTGGGAGAGACAGAATTAAGGAAGAAGAAATGAATACAGCTGGAGAGAGACAAAGATGGGACAGGTTATACTGATAGCTTTGGAAATGTTGCATTTAGACATGAAAAGCATAGCTGCACCCAAATCACCTAGAACTGACAGTATGTAGAGAAAACTACTACCTAGCGCTACCTAAATCTACAGGAGGCACAAAGAGATGACACTGCTTAAGAACAACACCTAAAATTCTCAAGGTGCACACACACCCAAGGGTGAATAATGAGAGAAAAGCGTTGAGAAAAGATTAGATGATTGGGGTAGGCCCTGTTCCAGGGCATCCTGCTCACTTTTCCTCCCACGAATTATAAATGCTTCAGTAGCATAAGTCTGTCATAAATCCACAACCTGGGGGCCTCCTGAATGCCTAGTGATTTAATTCTGGTGACTTTCTCAGTCATTTAGTAAGATTGATTGAATACGTATTAAGTCACTTGTGAAAATTCAATATATGAAAATTGCCTTATGTGAAATGAACATACTGGACAGTGATTCAGACTGTTGTGGAAGGATTTTTCACTATAAATTTGTCTTTATAGTTCATTACTTAACTTGCAAAGTTAAGAAACCATTTGCTAAAGACATGTGGTTCACTTATTACTAACAATTGAAAATGAATAACAAATGTGCAAATAAGTATGCAAATAAGACCATGCAATTTAGAAATATTTTCAACAAAAATTGAAAATAAATAACTTTCTAAACAGATTATCCCAATTAACCAAAAAATTCAGGTGAGTTGAAGAGCCCAATATCTCAACATGCTTATCAGCTAAGTTTTCAACAACATCTTGTACTGATGTATAATATAGAACAATAAAAATGTTTTTCCACACTATTTCATCTAAATAGTTATGCAAGTAGAGACAGTTGAGCTCTTAAGAGGTCAAATAAATGGTAATTACCAAATGGTAATTACCAAATAAATGGTAATAATTTAAGATGTATATATACTTCTTTTTCCCCAGTACTAGGCACTTACCCCAGGGCCTTGTTCACTGCTACTGAGCTAGACACTCAGCCCTTTTTTATTCTGTTTTGAGACACAGTCTTAGTAAGAGCCCTGACTTGCCTCTAGCTGCCTCAGCCTCCCAAGTAGCTGCTATCACAGGTATGTGCCAATACACATTAATGAAATATATGATATTCTCATCTTTCTAGTAGGGAGAGGTACTTATTAAATTTACTTAAAGAAATTCAAATCATTAAATATTTTTATGGAAGTCTTTGCATATTAAAACACTCTAACACTTAAATTTTTTTGAAAAATATTGGATAATGCATATTCTAGAGAAAGACATTACAGTTTTTAGTTACCACTATCTGAACATAATGGCTCAACATAAGAAATTATCTTCCTTTTTAAAGGAAAAGTAAAGCAACTTTCAATTTAATATTCTCAATTTTAAGTAATTTTACATTCACAGAAGAAAAGCTTAAGAAAAGTCATACTTCAGTGTGACTAGCAACTCCATGCTGATAATCATACCTCAACTTCTGCAAAGTACAGTCAACCTTTTCATTGAATTCAGTAATTTCTGGAATATTTTTCCACATCTCTGCCCTGAAATGCTCAGGAATAACCACCATGTTGGGTTCCCCAGGAAACCAACTCTGAGCTAGGGCATGTGCAAAGCATTCAGTAAGCATCATTCCTTTTCTGGAAGGCAGAGGAGGAAGTGTGGCTGGGCTACACTGATGGACACCCAAGGACGGTAAGGGAGGTCTCAAGCTGCTGGCACCATTCTGAGTATGTAGTCAGGCTAGCGAGCCAGACCCACCTCTCCCTGCACCAACCCATCACTGATGTGGGTTCCTGGGATGGAGAAGGACCCTGGGGAGGGAAATCTGGGTGGCTAGGACAGGTAACGGAGGGTGACAGCTCATGTCTTTTGCCCCTACAGTTCCAGCAACCAGAGCATCAGATCCTTCCTGAAGCGGGATCTAGTAGTATATCACATATTTCCAAATCTAAAGATCTTTTGGTGATTAACTTATGAATTACTCCATTGCATTTGACCTCATTGGCTACTGCCTTTCTAAAACTCGCTCCTATTGGATTTTCCCATCACTTTCTGCTCAATCTCCTCCTCGCTTTGTAACAAATTTCGTTTTTCTCCTTGTCTGTGTTCATAATCCTCAACTTTCAGGTCTTCCTCTTTCTTTTGATACTTGCCTGAATGATCTCATCCAACAGATGCCCAATGCAGGGATCTTGTCTTAGGTGTTCCACTATCTGATAGACACTGCTTAGAGTGAATAAATGACATCCACAGCCTTCTTTCCTTTTTCAAAACTCGTTTCCCTTCTCTACTTTCTTCTCTCTTTAAACTTTACTCCATCTACCCAGTCTCACAAGCCAGAAGCATAACGAATTTACTTTTCCAAGCTCTCTGCTTTTCCTCAAAGTGCATTCTGTCCACATTAACATATCCTCTATAACAACCTCACAATTGGTTTCCCTTGTACCACCCTCAATGACTGGCAACACCCACAATAAACTAATCTACATTCTTCCTTCTTATCAGAGTCTCTCTTTCTAGCTCTCCTCCCAAATAGTAACAAATCAAAAAACAAGCAAAAATATCAGCATGAGAGACTCTAAGGTTCTTGTTAATTTTTTAGAGCAAGTTTGGGGAACTTGCCTTCCATTTCAAGTTTCAGTGATACTTATAGCTTACAGTCCACCTATGCTCAATCCATTCCCACTTATTTCTTCCCATCTATTTGCCATCAGCATGGACTTTTTTACCCTTCTATGTGTGAAATTCTCTGGGCACATGTGTCTCCACTGCCAGACTGTGTGTTTCTCCATAAGCAAGGACTGTTCCATTTGTCTTTGTGCTCACCGTGGTGAAGTTCAGGACTTGACACCCATTGAGAAGTCAGTTTACAGAAAGTATATTGAACCGAGTCACAGTATAGAGCTCAGTGTCTGCTGAGAGCTGGACACATCTGAGACATTCTGATGTATCTCTACTTGTTCTTCTGATTGTAAGGAATAGACTTCATACAAGCAAGTAAAATGGGCGTTTATTCCTGGCACTGGGAAAGTGAAGTCACTCTGTGGACCTGCTATTTATATTTTAGTCATATCTTTCTCATGACCTATCTGCTTTATTTCTCAGATGCTTCAGATACTTTAGGTAAGTCTGATTATCACATATGTTATGGGCTACAAATCTCAGCTTTTTCAACTCCACTTAAATCCTCTTCCTCTCCAAACCCCACCCTCTTCTCCCCCTCTCTGCATTACTTTGTGTCCTAATCCCATTACCAATGACCAGTTTTCACATATAAAGTTCTGAGACTAGAAAACATCAAACCCTCAGTTACCAAGTGTTAGGTTTGGGGTAGAGAGAAAGGCAGAGTGATCAGGTCCTTCGGAAGAGGTTAGGAATGGGGGGTTGAATTCTGAAGAGGCTATGGATGAGTAAGGCATCACGTTGATTCTTGCTGAGGGTCTGCAGGCAGACAGGGGTTAGAAGAAAAAAAAGGACTTGACCTGCCCTCCAGGCACTTGCAATTCAGCCCTTCACAAGAAACCACAATACAAGACAGACAGAGAGGATAAAGGAGATTGAGAAGTATAAGCAAATGCTGCAAGAGTCCCTAAGTGGAAAAGGCTAATTTATTTTTACCAGTAATTGTCAAAATTTCTCTGCCCAAGGTGATGTTTGAAGAACTAGTGATGGAAACAAAAGATGGTGGAGCTGGATATAAAGTGCATTGCACAGAAGTTGAGGGAAAGGAACTGAGTTACAAGGATGTTAATTGGGAGGTTGACATAAAGACAGAGCAAAGGTCTGGAAATTTCTGGAGCTCTAACAAATGGCATTAAAGAGAGGACAGGGGGAGAAAAATCATAAGAGACCCTAGGGTTAGCTGAAGAGGGCTTCATATACTGGAATAAGAAATTTTCACTTTATTTCATAGTAGGTGGGACCCACTCAGCAGTTTCTAGAAAATCATTACAGTAGCAGCAATCAGGGTGGATCAGACTGCTGACTATTTAAAAGGGAAAAATTATTAGCACCATATCAAAGAGAGAGAGAGTTAATATAGAACCCATAATTGTGCAAAGGCAGAAACTGAAGCTTAGGGATGTGTAGAAGTAAAATAACCAAGAAGGCCACTGTATGAATGGGGAAGACAGAAGGGGCCCTTTTCATGCAGTGTTTCTGAGTTTGGTTGACAGTCAGCAGGGTGAGACTTTCCCTAGTGCTAATGCATGTGGGCAAAGGGTGGAGTTTGGAGGAAGAGGCGAAGAGTTTATGAGTTGAGCTTCTACAGGGTGAGACAAAATAAATTTCTGAAGAATAAGGAAATGACATGGGATTCCAGATATTGCTGAATAGAGGAGATCTATTTAAAAATTATGACACAGAATTATTTAGTGCCTCATTGGTTTTGCAAGCATCAAACAAGATGATGTTTTGGGACAAAGTGCCAAGGGCAGTGCCTGGAATATAGTCTCTGCTCAGTGGTAACTGTGGCCAATGTTTTTGTTGTTGTTACTTTGGATACAGGTTCTGTTCACTTTGTGTTACTGACACAGGGATGCAGGTGGTGGGGAGGCCTCTGAGCCACATGAAACCATTCAGATTAACAATTCAACTCTGTCTTGGGCAACAGCATCAATGTACAGGAGGAGAGAGTTACAGCAGGGGCACTGCTCAGAGAACCTGCACTGCCCAGCTCAACTCAGACACTGAGGAAAGTGAAGTTCCTTCTTCTACTTTAGCAAGTGAAGAACAGAATCTTATGATTATAAGATTTAAATTAAATCCCCAAACACTTTTCTGATGAGTCTGAACTTTTCAATATTTGTCTCTGTTTTTAACACATTATTGCATGTCAATGAATGTTCAATTGATAATTTTTTCTATTTAGTCAACAAGAGTCTCATTCAAATTACATGAAAAATCAGACTAAGAAGTCATTAGATTTAAGCACAACTGTATCATCTGATTCTAAAATAAATATCTTGATCAGTCAAAAATGCCTCTCCGGGTTTTGTAGCTCTCATAGTCCAGGGGCTATTCAATCAGATTAAACTGAAACAAGCAATTCGGTTCATGTCTATAGAAAGACATTCTTCGAATTATTCACTTATTAATTGTTAAGAAGTTAATAAATAACCTACTTTAAATAAAATAAATGACTGCAGAAAACAGTTGTGTCCTGGCGCATATCAAAGTTGAGAGATACATAAAGATACATGGAAACAGCTTTGCAAGGGGGTTCCCGGATCTATCCAAACCTTAGATGCTTGTGTTTGTGTTCACACTAGACCCTGATTAGCCCAGCTTCATTGGAAATTAATTTTCCTGAGCTGACGTTCCCAAACTAAAAGTCTCAGCTCCCCGATAGGAGAAAAAAATATTTAAACGACCTCATTTCACACCTAAGCACGTGATTCAGATTGTATCACTAGATTCCTTGGTGAGCATATTTGCATTTGTTTACTGCAGGTATAACCCTGAAACTGTGTTCCACTTGGCCTGTACTATCAGGTCACTCTAGAGAGAAAGAAAATGTTCCAAAGTTCAGTCTCCTCATGACCATATTCTAAAGAAACACGAATTTCGCTGCTGTGTATGCGTTTACTATTTACTGCTAATTTTCCATTAGCACATCCCTCAGTATATTTTAATTTGCCTTTTCCCCTAAAAAACAACCACCAAGGAAACAAAAAAGAAGGTGACTGGAGAATTACAAGTTAATAAATAAATACTAAATAAATAAATAAGATTTGGGCAATCAAGTGTTACTGGAAACTCTCTGCCTTCTGATTTTAAGCCCCTTTGTAAACAGAATCTTCTCTTTGCGGGCAGCTGAGGGCCCTCCTGAACACCTGGCTAGGAGCCTGCTCACTTCCCTGTGTGCTCTGAGCCGCCTGTCCTCCAAATCAAAATAGAAACTAGTTGGCAGCACCGCACGGGGTGGCAGTGTATTATATGAGCCTATCACTGCTTTCTTTTGATATCTTATCTATTCCATTAACTCAATAAAAAGAAGGCAAAGCTGGGGACAAACTGTAGGAGGGCTCCTCTTGGAAAACACACAAGAGACCTTTAAGCTGCGCTTTTAACTTATCTATTAAATGCCAGTTAAATGGAAGCTTCTGGCCCCCTTTAGTAAAGATCATAAGTACTGCAACTCAGAAGTAGAGAAATATATGGAGAAGTATAGGTAGAGGCAATAAACAGCATATAGCTTATCTATTTTCTCAAGATTTAGGAAGAACTTGAAAACTCACAGACCAGCATTTTAAAAATTCATAACAAAGGCTCTTGGTCCTTAGCAAATGTGTTTTTTTTTTTTTCTGAGTGCAGTAATCCTGCTGGATTTCTTAGTAGAATATAAACAGCTTAAGCTAGGCATAATCAGGGGGATGCCAGCTACCACTTCTGCCATATTATACTTTTATATCACTTAGTAATTCAAAGAAAAAATAGATTGCTGAATGCACTCTGCGGCACCTTGACTAGCATTATTCTTCTTTGGGTAGAACTCCAACTCCGACAGGCAAACTAAAGGAAAGTGTTCCACCTAGAGACTGTTTCCGTGAATCGAAATAGACGAGTGCTTATCTAGGAAATGAATATTATTTTAGTCCATCCTTGCAAGTTTGTAGTTAAAAAAAATAAAAAAGAATGAGGCAAAAGGTATTGCCCCTGATGTAATTAACAATGTTAATCTTCTTTTTCCTCTCTATGGTGAAAAAGGAGTCATTTTTATATTTAATTAATGCAGAGGATCATTTTGGAAACTGGCTAATGAGCCTCTGATCACATTACCATGAAAATGTGCAGTAACATTGCAACTGAGGAGGCTGTTTCATGTGTAGCAAATCCACTTTGTAATTAGCCCACTGTGAAATGAATCACATCAGGGGAAGCAGAGGGGACCGGTGGGCAGTGGGCACTTGGCGATTGCCGGGCCACAGACCACCAACATCCCAAACACCTTCCCTCATCAGCAATGCTGTCTACAAACAAGAGGAGTCATGTGTCACATCTGGGACACACTGGAAGAAGGAAGAAATAAACTTTATTTTTCCAGATAAAACATTTACATTTGCACATTCTCCACCAGTGAACCTGCTCACGTAAAACAGGAAATCAGCAGAATTCTATTAAAACTATGAAAGCTGATTATATAGTTTTCTTATTTTTATTCCAAGAGCCCCAAGAAACCCCATAAACATGTGAATTTACACTTTTTCCTAGATCACAGTATAGATATTTTAATAAGCTCTTGAAATTAATTTTTAGAGCTAAGTATAATAAAATTATATAAAAGGACCTGAAATCATGTGGTATGAAATTCCTTTATCTCTTTTTTTAAGCCAAGACATAGCATATATTTTTCCTTATATAATACATAAATACTAGGTCTTCCTCTTAAACCAAAGCAAAAAATTCTAATTAATCAAGTAATTTCCTCTTGCTAACAAGATTTTGCAAGAAACTTTTCCTGTCTATTCAAAATAACTGAGTTCACAGACCTATTAAATCCCAGTATTTATGCAGACAATGAACAATTGGCTTTCAAATGTCAGCATTATTTCAAAATGTCCCTTAAAGGTATCTCAAAATATTACAGACACAGATCTCTGCGCTACTCCTCTTACTTGACTGACATCTTGGCAGCAGATACACAAAATGTTAAAAAGAATCCCACAGGAAGTCATCTGAAGGGGGTGTGGCAAAGAAACTGAAAACTGCCACCCAAACCCAAAATAAAAAGCCCCAAATCAGCAAGTCTGCCCTCAGTTCTGAAATGTACTGAAAGAAAAAAACCATAAAGCTAGCTAGAATTCATCTCCCATCTCTCAAACACAAAGCCTGGCTGTTTAGTTGCTGGTATTAGACCTGCACTCACCTGGGAAACTTCATATAGCAGTTTGTAGTGTTCCTCTCTTTTCTGAAAAGTGCACAAATTGCAGCCCATTCTAAGAAGCAGAGAGAGAGAGCAAATCTTCTAATTTTCCCAGAACTGAAAGGCAAGTGAACTGAAAGGGAATCACCCTCCAGACTTGACTACTGTTTTTCATCAGTCACTTCAGTCCAGAAACACAGACAAACCGCTGCGAGCTGGAAGCACAAGCCAGGGTTCTGTGTAGCAGCATGCTCTTCTTCGCTTTCCCTAAGTATCTTGCACTCACGGATACACACAGAGTTTCCAGTCAGTTCATGGCAACACTCCCCCTGTCTCTGCATCAGTGCACATGACTACACATATTCCAGCTCATGAATATTAATAGTGCCTCATTGATTATTTATGACAGAACATGTTAGCAAGGAGGGGTGTCATAGCTGCTGTTGATGACAGATGAATATTCACTAATTAAGAAGCAAATGTAGTGTGGTTAAACAAAATTCACTTGTGTCAATACCATCTCTGTTTATTAAGGATAGAGGGGTTGTGCACAGGGCTTTTCCAAAATGAGTACATACTTAATTTCTCCATGGATAAAGGTTTTAATATGGGGGATAAGAAATCCTGAAACAGAAATGTTTTTGCAACAATGAGAAGAATATTTTCAGCCTTAATAAGTGTAGGGGAAAATGAATAGGAGAAATTATTTATGTCTAAAAAATAAAACCAGAACCAGAGGAAAATTTGGGGAAAATTTGAGAAAGGAACATGGTGGGGGGATTGTTCTGTTCTAATTCTGATCCTGAAACAATAACTGAATAGTTCATATGTAGTCTACTACTTACTAAAGAGGAAATAAGGGATGTTTTCTTAGTGTAAATGAACACTTAATTTAAGTAGACAACACTTCTGCAGATAGTAAATATATTAGATAATAACAGCGTATCTATTGAATATAAATTGCAACACTGTAATGCATGTAGATGTATATTTAAAAATTAGATAAATATACTGCCTTTTCTCAGAAAATTTCAATTGCATATAGCATTTATGCTAATTTTATTAAAGTCATATATAATATTTCAGAAAGCTGACATGGGCACGATTTAAATTCTAATGTAATGCACAATGGCTCCATTTGTGATTCTATATTTAGTGTTCACAATGTGTAAAGGTGAACACAGACTTGGGTATTTAGGTAATAGAAGTAATGCATTTAATCCCACACCTTAACAAATATTTAACTGTGTTGCAAGCTGGCAGTTTTTGTTTCCTAAAGATATACTACAAACAGTCAAAGCAGTTAATAAAAAGAAAATTCCTTTTGTTCTCATACTGACTTGCCCACAACCTTTGCTAATTAAGAAGTATGTCCTGGTTCCAGCACATCTTTAAACTGGACAGGATAGCAGGTTGGTTTGGAAGGGAAAATAATTACTTGGAAACTGATGACTTCGATTAGGAATTACATTGAATTGTGAAGATTTTTAATTGCTCCACATAGTTACATATGGCTACTTTTGGGGGTCCAATTTCCTAAAAGTGCTTTGTCAAATGTTTAGAATCAATAACAGGAAATGATTCTAATGAGTACTAATTGTTAACAAATTGGCTTTGCAACTAGCAACACCTCAACACCAGCAAGTAGCAAGGAGATGAGCAATCATCTGCTGCTTATCAGTCGTTTCCCTTGGGATGCAATAATCCGATTTTCTGGGCCTAATTTCACCTAACAGCCTGGATGAAAGCCAAGCTGAGGGACCTACATGAAAGTGCCATGATAATTTGGAAGACTTCCTGTGAACAAAGTTCACCAGGACTTCTTGCAAATTAGAAACCACTTGTGGGAGATATTAATTATGGCTTGAATCCCTTATGGAAACAATGTATTCAAGGAAGTATTTGAAGTGATCTTTGTGAAAATCAGTGGTGGTGCAAAACAGAACCCACCTCCTTGGGTGCAGCTATTGAAGATGCATTTCTGATGCTTGTGAAAGTTTTAATTTTCCTCGAATCCCTGTACCACTTTCTAGGAAGTTTTATCATGGTTGAGTTTACACTCAAGCAACTGCTGATTGTTTCTTTGAAGGGTTTTCTATGGCTGAACTGTGAACAAATGATTGATTCTCAGATGTCCAGGTTCTGCTCTTTAAGTTACATTGAAGAATTAGAGCACAATAAGGCAGGGATGGCTCACTCATCTATTCAGGAAAGGGTTTCCCTCTTCTACTGCTGAAACTTCTTCATGTGATAGGCTTTGAAAGTTACATAGAAAACAAAGACTGGAGCTTTTACTTATTGGAGTTTTTTTATCATAATGCTTTAATGTTGGCTTTGCGGATGAATTAAGTTTTCAGTTTCAAAAATATTAGTCATCAAAATGTAAAGGATGGACATTACAGTAAAGTAATCAACTTCAGACTCAGGTTGTTTGTTCAGTGATTTCTCTTAGCTGCTCTCTTATTTACAATTAGTCTGTTTCCCTGCTTTTATTTAAGAAACCACAAGCAGCTTCTGCAATCTTCTATTCCTGGGCTACCCTTGGCGCACATACCCGGGAAGGATTACATTTTCTGAGTGTCATTTAGTAACATTTTTGTGGTTGTCTTGATTTTGTGAATTGACTCAAAATGGCAGAATGGTTTTGCTAGTTGTTTTGACTTTGGAGAAAAACTAGAAGTTCTGTGGTGGCAAATCTGGTGAACACAGTGGATCAGGACAAATCGTAATGTAAGGCTGATTTTTCTTCCAAAGACACATAGGATCAGTATTTGTTGTTTTTGATGATACTAAAGACATAGAACTCATGAAAACACACTTCAGTAAGTGGGAATAATGACAGGATACATGCATGGTTCAAAGTAAAGGAAGTATTTTGAGGATTAATGGCAATGCATCATTTACTTTAAGAACATTTTTAAAAAATGTAAATATTTACTGTATATTTTGATCACATCACAGATACATGAGAGAGAAAGGGGGAAAAGTGAAAGAAAGAAGAAGGGAAAAAAGAAAAAAGAAAAGAGACAGATTAAGAGAGACAGAGAGGAATAAAAGAGACTTTTTAGAAATATCTACCACTTGGCTGATTAAATTCTAAATAAAATGACAGCCAAAAAAGTCGAGTAATTCTTTAACGGAGAAGAGAGAACTGTGATTAGGAAGAGACATCAAAAAGTTTTAGTGCAACTAACAAAGTTCTAACTTTTGAACAGGGTCACCGTTTCATCAGGGGGTCACATAATTCGTTATTCAGACCTTTGGTTTAGGTAGTTCTTACATTTTTGCTATACTTACCAGTAAGAATAATTAAAGCTGAATCACAGAAGAAGTCAAGCCTATGTCTCACCCTCAGAGGTCAACGCAGTAAAACAGGCACCCAGACCCACAGTTTTGCTTTCTGTCCTTTGTTTGCTTTCAGTTTCAGTGACCGTTATGTTTTTGTCTAGATGTCTCATCAAAGCCTCATGCTGACAGAGGTGGGGCTGTTCAGAGGTGGCTGGATCTAGAACTTGTGATGCTGGGATCAAGGGTGTGTAACTACTAAATTAGTCCACTAATTAGTTTGGCATAGTTCTGGGTAGGATTAAGGGTGCTACATCCCAGGTATGAGTGCTACCTACCCTAAGAGGTATAGTCTGGATAAATATAAGGAACAAAGGAAGGGTCCCTGCTTGTCTTGTTGCTTGTTGGTTGCTATTTGCTGCTGTCTGCCTGCCATGAACTGCTTCTCTGCAATGCCCACTGCTGAGCCACTCTGCCCTGGAACCAGTCAACTATGGGACTGACACCACTACAAACTATGAACCAAAGTAAGCCTTTCATCCTTTCACTTTGGATGGTAGGTATTTTGTCTCAGCAATGAGAGAAAAGTAACTAATAGTGACCTCCATTCAAAAGCCGTCTAAAATATTACGTGGAAAATTACAGAAATAAATAATTCACAAGTTTTAAATTTGATACCCTTCTGAATTGAGTGATGAAATCTCAGCCTGCCCTGCTTCATCCCACCGGGAAGTGAATCATCATCACGTTTTCCTGGGTAGCCACATGACCCTTAGTCACTTAGCAGTTGTTTTATTATTAGAGCAAGCAATGTGGTGTAGCCAAGCTTGTGATCAAGAAGTCACCATTTCACTAAGTGGTGATTCCAAAGCACATGATTAGTGATATTGGATATTGGCATAGGCCAAAGAGTTGCCATAAAGTACTTCAAGAGTATGAGCTAGGCCGGCTTTGGTGGCGCACGTCTGTAATCCCAGCACTCGGGAGGCTGAGGCAGGAGGATCATTGCCCAGATTGGGCTACAAAGTGAGCTCAAGGCCAGCCTCAACTGCATAGTGAGACTCTGTCTCAAAAAGACAAAAAAAAAAAGAGCTAGAAGTACAAGACAGAGACAGAGATGACAGAGACTTCATTCATATAACTTTGACAGTAATGTAAATTTTATACTTTCTACTTTCATTAATTTTCATTGTTAATTTCTTATTGTGTCTAATTCATAAACTTTATTATAATAAACTTTATTATAAGTATGTATACAGAGGAGAAAGTATAGTGTGTGTGTGTGTGTGTGTGTGTGTGTGTGTGTGTGTGCTAACCTACAACCTTAGGCATCCACTAGGGGTCCTGGACCATATCCTCTGCAGATGAGGTGGGATTGCTGAACATGTTTTCAGTCCCTGCTTTGAGAAATCCGAATTGGACAGTGCTGAGTCTCCAGTCCCCTTGAGTGTTGTTTGACAGCTGCTGTAGATTGTAGATGATGGCTTTCTCTATTGCTTTTTGCAATAACCCTGATGTTCTTTTTCCGTGCAGCCTTAGAAGCTCAGGAGGTAATTCTATTCTATTACCTTGTCTATCTTTGCCACTGTCACATGGTACTAATACTAACATGTGGCTACCAAGATTCCCTGCCAGTTCCAAACCTGCATTCATACTGGGGAACACAGGCACACAGCATGTCTTAAGTTTATAATCTTGTATCCAATCATGGAGACAAATAACCTCAGGCTCAGAGAGGTAGTGACTGGCTCAAGGTCAACCTGATAAAGAAATTGGAACTCAGTTCTCCAGTTATAAACTCTATGACTGAATCCAGCAGCTAATTGCTGAGCCTTCTCCCTTGCAGATGAAGCAGTCCTCCACTGATATGTCTTTTCTTTATAACTGAAAAGTGCAAGAGGGTACTTAAAAATGAAGACATTAAAAACAGAGAACAATTTTACAAAAGATCTCATCTAAAATAGGGCCAGTGGTTTGTGGTTAAAAAATGTGAATTTTATCAAGCCAGAGATATCCGGCCCCCAGGCCTATTAGAAACCAGGCTGCACAGCAGGGGGTGAGTGGCTGGCACATGCGGGCAGCTTCCTCTCCATTTACACTCATGCCCACTGCTCACATTAATGCTTGGGTCCACCTGCTATCAGATTAGCAATGGCATTATGTTCTCAGAGGACTGGAGCCTGACTGCACACACAAGGGATCTAGGCTGGGCACATTTTATGAGGCTCAGAAATGCAGCTGAAGTGGTGATGCTTGTACTTGGGAATGTTAATTATCACGTATTCCAAACATATACTATTGAATAAAAGAAACTCACCCTACCCAGTTCATGGATAAATTATCTTCCACAAAACTAGTCCCTGGTGCGAAAAAAAAAAGTTGGTGATTGCTATACTAAAGTACTGAAATGTTTTTATGTATCACAGGCCAACACTTTGAATTAGCTAAAACCTTAGAATAATCAGGGATTAAGATTAACACAGGGCTGAGGATATAGCTCAGCTTCACAGTACCTACCTGGCAAGCATGAGGTCATGAGTTCAATTCCCGGTATCAAAACAAAACAAGAGTAATGCACTTCTGAGTGCATAGGAGGATAACCAATTTGCTCTCTTATGCCCCAAACCCTGCTGGCTTTAGTACTTGAACTTTCAGATTCCAGAAATCCTTAGTGCTTGGCAGATTGAGCCCTGGGACACCCAGTTCTATGTTCAGGTTCTTGCAAATTTAAACTGTCATGCACAGGTCCCTATCACCCTACTTTTGTGCCAGATATTATCCTGTTCTGCTTAATCTTTGGAAACCCCATAAATCAATCCATGGGCACTTTTTGGTCCAGTTTGAATGCTTGCTCCTCCATCATCTCATCAGCTGGTAGCCATCTCTGCAAATTCTGAGTTTTCACTGCATTTTACCCCTAAGCACCTCAAAACACATACACACTACTTTGTTGTAAGTGATGCTTTGCCCCTTTTCTTATAAGACACGGGAGGGCCGAAGCAGCATATAATTGATCTCTGAGCTCCTATAACTCCTGGCATGGTAACCATCACATTTTAGCCCTTCAATGAATGCGTACTTAATAAATGATTATGACTGAAGATGAGACGGTACATGAGTCTGATAAAATGACAAATGTATGTTTGTATTTCATGCTTAATATTTGGGTAGCACTTCTCTCCATTAGGACTATTTCAATGTTACATAAAAGACTGAAGGATGATAAGCAAAGGATATAATGATTTTGAGTCAACAAATACACGTTTTAAAGCCCGCAAAACATGTTTGCAACATACATAGATGAATGAGGTATGACCATGTGTTTATCAGTTACTTGTATATTTATATGAATGTACTTTCTGTATATTTAAATTTATATTCTGCTTCACATCATTCACTTGTTCACTTACTTATTATACAAACATTTCCCAAGTATCATATGTCTGATAATATATGAATGCTAAATTTTTATAATTATACACCGTCTCATTTCATGTTCACCACATCGCTGAGGTGAACAAGTCAGGTATTATCCCTTATTAATAAAGGAACTGTTAGATATTGAAATTCTCAACTCCAGGAGTCCCTACAGCCCCTTCCATTGGACTCTACTTCAGTATTTTTCACAATACTGTGGGATATCAACTAGTATCGTGAATTTACGAAGCTGTTCTTCTGCAAGTTTCATATATCACTTGTTGATTGGATTATAGGTCCATGGATCAATGTGTGGAAACTTTCTACATGGTGCTTGCCAGATAAAGAGCTTCAGTTTGTAACTACTGAACTATGAGCACTCTACAAACTTCAGACTCCTGAGAGTTGGTGTAATACAGGACTAGACTGCAAAGGAGAGAAAGGGCAGGGATGTCAAAGAATAGGACTAGGGTGTTTTCTGAGCCTTGTCATTATTGGCTGTGTGGCTTTGTGTCACTTATACACTGGGAGATAAAACAGACCTTGCTGCTTGATTGAAGATCGTAAAGTGACAGACATGAGAAGAGACTTATGAATGGTGAAATATTTTGCTCCTAGTGGCATCCTGGTTAAGTTTGGGTTCTGCAATTAACACAACACAGGTTCAGTCTGTTTCCTCAGTTTCTACCTATGTGGTGTGAGGCAACTATGGTTACAATTTGTTACTCTGTTTCTTGCTTTTTCATTTGTAAACCAGGGACAATGGCAGTGTCTACCACACCGTTACTGCAAGAGATCAAGTTGTTGTGATATGTGTGAAGTATATGTGGCATGTCATATGTACCTAATACCTATTGCCCAGAGTAATCATAGGAATAGGTACAACAGTTTTAAAAATCATCATCATTTTAGATTTTCAAAATATCTAACTTTTGTGTCATAATAAATCTCTATTATATTTTAAATTTACTTCACTAAATTACAGTATTTTTGCCCATATTGTTTACTATTGTGTGCTTATACTGGCTATTGAATAACTTCCAAAAGGCTATTTATTACTTCTTTTTATAACAGAAGTAGTGACACAGGAAGTACTGAATCACACCAGTGCAAAAAATATTTCTTTTCTGTGTAAAGAATGTAATGGTATACACTCATTGCAATAGCTCTGGTGTTCTATTTATTTCATTTAGCACATAAAATGTACATAATGTGGACATAAGCATGCTAGATACCAATGAGAACATCATACAATTATGAAATAACCCAATGATGTTTCCTTAATGAATGTTAACAACTACTAATCTAGCCAAGTATAATCTTGGCTTTCTTGATTTGATCATCTAGAGGCCAAAGTATTATCATTTGATGATGTCACACTGTTCAGCAATATTCCAGGATACAAAGTTTTACCCAGAATGGTGCAACCATAAGTTTTAATTCTGCAAAAAAGCTCTAATATGTGCTTAAATGCTTGCATTCCACCGGTGTTTATTGACTAGTACTGTGAGTTAAGCATGGTGATAATTCCTGAACTTTTTCTTCAAAATAAAATTAACACTTATTTGTACATTTTGTATACTACTGCTCTAACACTATAAGTTTCTAATTTCACTTAACTCATAATAACACTCTGAGGTGCGCACTAGTAAGACCTCTTCTTGACTCTGGCAATGAATTGGTCACATATGCAGCAAATGGGAAAACCTCAAACACAAGCAATCTGGATCCCCCTGCAAAGCCAGCACCTTACACTGCTTTTCAGAGACAGTTACCATTGTAATGGATTCCTAAATGGCTGGAAGAAAAAAATCTGGGGATGCATGCAGCACTGTGAGATGTAAGAATTTCCCCAAGGACTAAAATATAGTCTCAAATTAACTTTCAGCTTCCATGTTGCATCCTCAAGCATGACTGCATAAACTAGATTGAATAAAACCCAAGCCATTTCATGGTATTACTCCGCTCTGCTGGTGATGGGGCAATCTGTGCTCGATGTGTGTCACAGACGTGTAGAATATCTTTCCTTTTCAATAATTTTTATGTTAAGGAATGTCTTAGTTACTGTCTCATTGCTGCACACAATACCCTACATCCACAACTTCATGGAGAAAAGGTTTATTCTGGTTCCTGCTTCACTTCATGGTTGGCTGGCTCCAAGGCAGCAACAGTATGGCAGAAAGGCATGGTGGAGAAAAACATGTTTCACCACGGTGTCCAGGAAGCTGAATGAGAATAGAGCAGTGGGAGACAAGAATTTACCCTGTTACCCCTCTGGTCACCCACTCTTTCTGATCAGGTCCTACCTCCTCACAAGCACATTGAGCTACAGAACTTACCAATGGACCAGTCCACACCTAGACATAGCTCCCCCATGATCTAGTCCCCTCACATAGCCATGAAGAAAAGGAAGGCAGGTAGAAGGGTAGCACGAAGAGATAAGCTATTTTAGGTGTCCGGAGTATGAAATGCTTTCTGCCTTGGAGTCTGATCTGAGGAAATCACTTATCTATTACGGTCCTGGCATCTTCATCTTCAGATCCATCCCATTCCATTACTATCTTTCTCTATCATGAAAATGGTCTTCATTTGGCTTTTTAAAACCTTAGCACTACAAATCAACTGGCTAACACTGGTTTAATTGCTGTGAAAGTAAATGTCTAATTACATTCAAATGCTGTCCCAGGACACCATTATCATCAGAATGAGCACTTGGGTGTCTTTAGACTTTGAAGTCATTTGAAAGTGCCTTTGAATTTCACTCTAAGAAAACCCCTTCCTTTGAATTTGAACAAGTTAGACATTAAGGTAACTCAAACTTCCCTGTGAAATAGGTATATTCCTAGTGCCTCCCCCAAAGGATTTTGTGAACATGTGCTTAACCATGCATCTGCTCCATGTAGATGCTCAATAAATATTAGATAATATTCTACAGTTTATGGTTAAATTTTGCAGAATGTCTGCATTATATTATTGTGGAGACATTCATGTAAGCAAGCAGCCAAGTGATTGTTTTATTTAATTTTGGCAAATGTCAAAATTAATGGATGAATATTTTGAAATATCAACTTTTGAGAGAGGTCAGATTCCTCTAGATAAACTGTAGTTGGTTCCATTGTGAATGGCAGCCAGGAAGTAGCAGAAAAGTACTACATGATTATAGGAAGCAGCAATTGGGCCAAACATGCATTTTTGGAGCTCTTAAAGTGTTTACTGAGTACCTTCTCTGCATGGTACCTCAGCCTGGCTTCTACAACTGTGGTACTTACCTAGGCGTGTGCCTCAGAATGACTCAGGAATCCCTTTTAAGATACAAACACACCAGACACGGTCTCCTGAACACCTTGCATTGTGATAAGGTCTAATATGATAACTTACATGGCTATGAAGATCAATGGATCATTTTTTTTACTAATTCAAAAAGGGAACCAGGATCTATGAAACATCTATTGGACTTGGACAGTTTTATGTCTCAGAAACATTCTGTGACATTATATGTGATCATTTTCACTCAAAAGAAAACAGAGGCTCAGCATATGATGTAATTTGATTGAAGTCATACAGTTGCAAAAGTGGTAATATTGAGATTTAAATCCAAATGGGCTTGGTTCTAAGACCCTGCTTTTGTAATAAGATAGACAGATTGCCTCCTTCAGGGAGTGGTGCATCAAGGCTCACTTCATTTAGCAAAATGGCTTTCATCCGGTGTGCCATGCATTAAGCATCTGCGTGGTAGACATAACCTTGAACAAGAGTCACTGTCTGCTGGTGTAATTTACCAAACATGTTCTTCCTACAGGCTGTACAGATGAGCAAACTATTTTATCTATCAACTATCTATCTGTCTATCCATCACCTGTCATCTATCTATCCATCATCTATCTGTCTGTCTGTCTGTCTGTCTATCTATCTATCTATCTATCTATGTATTGTGGAGAACTGCACCCAGGCTTTCACAGTGAACCACATCCCCCCTTGTGAGACAGGATCTCAAGCTGATATGGAACTTGTGGTCCTTCTGCTTCGGGCTCCTAAGTTCTAGGATTACAGGCATGTGCCACTGTGCCCAGTTAGATGAGCAAATTCTTACTAGACCATTTGGAATTTAGCTTCTGGATAAGGATTAAGAATGTATCATTCACTTCTAGGACAGTAATTGGCCCAATTTTCAGGTGTGGTGATAAGCAAAGATAATTAAGTAAACATTTACTGGAAACAAGGAATTCATTCATTTTGGGTATGTTTGGACCTTTCCCTACTGGATTTGTCACCAGACTCCTAGGTCTATCTCAGATGCATTAAAAACAAATTAAATAATAGCCTCGTGTGGTGGTGCATTCCTATTTTCCCAGAACTTGGGAGGCTGAGGCAGTAGGACTGCTGTGAGTTTGAGGCCAGCCTGGGCCACATATTGAGCTCAAGCCCAGCCTAAACTACATAGCAGGACTCTGTCTCAAAAAAAATTAAAAAACAAATTTTAAGAATTGCAACCTGAAATTACACTTTCTAGGGCACATCTTCTATGATCACTGCTCTGATCCTATATGATTTACTAATTCAAATCCATAAGTGTTTTATCATCATTATTTACTGTTCCTTGTGAGACAGATCCAATCATAGCCAACTAAGATCCAGACAGACTGAACCTGATGTCTAGAGATACTGAAAATAAGAATTGTATATCTTTGAATGTGTTGTGTAAAAACTCCCCAAGATGCACATAAGCATTATGTACCATGCACATACACTAACAAAAAAAATTAAAAAGTGAAGAGCTTTAGATTTCACCTAGTAAACTATGATGCATTGTGGGAAATGCTCTTATTAATACAGAATCTACTTTATTTTGACAGTATGTGACAAATGATTCATTAAAAAGTCATAATTGCTACTGACTGGATCAGACCAACTATATAGTATTTGCATAGCTACTGATCAACACCTTCTATCTATTTGTCCAATTCAAATGAAAAGTGAGTCTTCTGGCTCAAATGTAAATTTGGACTTGACTTTTTCTGCCTTGATTTCAATGTACGGGAGGCAGTCATTGTTACACATGGTACCTTGTTTTCAGAGATGCTTGGACAGAAATACAATTATGATTAAAATCTTTTTCAGCACTGGTATGAAAATTCTACACAGCAAAAATATCACATGAAATATAATAGAAAGTTAGTCATGAAACAAAAGTCCAGTTGCTGTGATCTAGTAGATTCTCTCCTGCATGGATAAATTTGAATTTTCTATGCCACAGTGTAAGTGGAACTGAGCTTTCATCCTATGCCTGGACTCTATTTGCACACTCTCTCAGTAGTGATTAGCTCTTGGCTTACCTTCCTGCAGGCCTGTTTCCTTATTCATGTTAGAAAGATGACTTTACTTTCAAGCCTTTGATTTTATGACTTTTTGTTTTGATTGATTTAATGTTTTACAAAACAGTGTAAATATCTGCATGATGGATATTAGAATTTATTTAAAATAGGCCATTTTATTTGTTCTCTTTTAACTTATTAAAAGCCTGGGTTACTGAAAAATATTTTTTATTCATGTTTTATAAGCAGTTTTGAGTCACAGGACCTACCTAATTGTGTGTAACACATTAACTAAAGTATTTTATTTTCCTAACCCCACAATTCATGTGTAGGTGGGGTGATACAGCAAGTGTTGGTCAGAAAAATATGGGAAGAAGTGCTGCTTAAGACCATTGTCAGGTCTGGGCTCTAAAGTCTGTTCTATCTTTGTCTCTCCACCTACCATGTGCCTGCCAGCAAACGGTACTGAGGTAAGGGAGCAACGCAGTGGAGGCCACTGTGACCCCTCACATCTTGTGCACCTTTACCTCACTAAAACACTGAGGGTTAGAAGACTGTTCTGGAATACCTTAGCCGGACTAGTATGCAGACACAACACTTCTGTGTTCATGTATTTAAACAAGTGATGGCCTTGTTAGCTTGAGAAAACTCATCTCACCCGCTTCAGTAACAGGCAATCATGACTTCTGGGAGCCACTTGAACAACCTTGTGTAAAGAGACACAACACCATTAATGAGTGTATTTTAATAAATATTCAGCAAAGCCACTGTGAAAATTGCTGTTTCCTTATAAGCCATCCAGATTTTCATCAGATAATTTGTTTAAACATACAGGTAAGTGATACTCCTTTGGATAGAAGAGACAATAAATTCAATGTAAGGGCAGTTTTATATAAGCCAATTAAGCATACTCAGGTTGCTATCATACAGAGATAGCAATCCTTTAGAGCAAAAGCCATGCCCGCTTCAGAAATATTGATGCCTAAGCAAGCTTTGCATTTTAACAAAGTTAAGAAAGCAACTCATTGCAAACAAATACAGCATAAGTAGGTTAAAGTGATTGTAATCAAGTGATAAATAACTAATTTTACATAAAGAAGAATAAGGCTTTCAGGGAACCAGATGCAGAATGGACAGCTTTCTGTGTGGTTTAGGGGACACACATTTCTGGAGCATGAAGAAATTCCTAAGACAGAGCAACTGAGCAACGTGGATACAGGAAAGAAATTCGAGGGTTTAGACTCCAGCCACACGATTTGAGCAACGAGCCCATGCTGAACTTTCTGAGTCTTTTTCTATTTGTGAGACAGAGTTAATAGCTTCTGCCTTTTGGCATTATTGATAGGATTGATTACCTGAAGTAACTGTCCCTCATATAAACCACCTTTTCCTGCCAGAGACCCCAAGAGCCTCATTGCTTTCAAAGTGTTTGGAAGGGTTACAATCACTAGCCTTTTCAAAAAGAGCTAAGGATATTAAATTCTTATCAATTTTTAACCACTTCAGTGGCATAAGTCCACTCATAAGGTACACTGAAAACCTCTGTTTTGGGAAAAAGACTTGGGAGCACAGAATTAATAGTACAATTTTGGTAATATTTTCAGAGTAATGTATTTGTCAAAGATACATTATGATTTACAACAGATCACAGGTATGGAATTGCACAGATTCATAAAACTTTAGGAAAATTATCTTAGTATAATGAAATTTGAAGATGTATTGAATTTAAATTATTGCAAAAGAATACAAAAAAATCAATGTTTCTGATTATTTAATTAATAAAGATGAATTGTTGAACAAGAACTCAGGAGAGAAAAAACTTAGTAAAACTATAATCAGTATACTTAAAAGGCAGGAAGATAACAGACAATAAGAATATGGAATAATTCTATAGTAATTTTCTTGGAAAAATTTCATGCTGACAAAAGAAATTTCCATTGTGCTTGCACTCATACCCATACATAAAAAGAACAATGTATATATAATATTAACATTATATAAAATATTTATATATATAAAATATTATTTGTGTATGCAATATATTTAGAGACTGAGGTAAATCGATATGATTTGTGACCATTTATTAGTAGAAATTTATTATAATAATGATAACCAGTGGAGGGTCATTGAAGTACCAGATAATTTAACTGGTACCTGTGACATGTCGCTCCCTTGACTGAGTATATATTTTATGATTTCTGTGCTGTAACGACAGATACACACTATGCACTTCTAATATTAATTAGGAATAAAAAATAAGGGATATCACATTGACATTTTTTCTTCACTTTAATGATAAGTTCATTTCACTATTTCCATAGGTATGAAATACAAAACAATATAAAACTCAGTGAGAATGAAATTACAAAGAAAAGCAAAACTAGTAACTCTGTCAGTCCCAAGAAATAACAAGGTAATGAGCCAAGAGACTCTAATTAAAAACAATCAGTTAAATTCATTTATTCATTCAACAAGTATTTATTGATACACAGGGGTATTCTGCTAACTTTAAATAATTAAATAAATAAATCATTAAAACACAATTCTTCATACAGATAGAGTATACTAATCACCACGGGATATTAGCTGCTCTACAGACTGATTTCATCTATCATTTACTTATGAATATGTGATACATGTACATGTATTTTATGGTTCGTAATTCTCCATGGTTGCTCAGAAAAATATCATACAGTGGAGTATATTTAGCAGGCAAAGATGGGGGAGATAAAGAAGAAAAGTTATCGTGGAGGGAATAGTGAAGGAAAAAACGGCAGAATTAGTAAAGCACGGGAATGTTACGGAGAACGGCTTATGATTTAGTCTAGGGTTGGGGTGGTATGAAGTATGAAACCCATTAGGAGACATGATCTTGACTAGAGGGTGATGAGTGTTGAGGGTCTGTATTTGTTATTTACAGTGGGTGATGAACAGTGACAGAATGTGGGCATTTAGCTTATTTTGGTCTCTCAAAATTATTTAAATGGAAATAATCAATAGGCATCTTGTAACAGTACTAATAATGAAAAGTAATAATGAACATTACATAATTGTATGTGAATGATCTTGAACAAAGGAATTAGAAAGGAGAGGTACATGGAATAAATGACAGAAATAGGAACAGGAGGTCTTGTCAAGTGGCAAGTAATAGGAAGAAGACAACGGTGTGTCTGGGTAAAAGCTATGTCATTAATAAAACTAAGAAAGTCAGAAGAAAGGGTGCCTATGGGTAAGGGTGTAGCAGATTAGAATCGGGTAGATTCTCAGGACAAAGGTGTCTTTCATGGAGTTGAAATTTTGAGGAGAGAGGTCAAATACAAATAATATTGATCTAAAAGTCAGCAGGATCTGTTTGAAACCAAGTCAATGAATTTGGGACATGCTTCTGGTATATATTTCAAGAACTGGGCTCCTGGTTATCCCTAGGTAAAGAAATCAGAAGGAGAATGGCCAACAATCAAAGGACAAAACAAGAATTAAGGAAACTGCATCTATAGAATCTATAGAAATCTATAGAAATGCAGTTTCAAAAATAAAGAGCTTGTCAGTAGTGTCAAATGTGGCTGATAATTGCAGGCAGGTGAGCAGTGCTGGCAGCAGTGGTTTTATCAATTGGAACACAGCAGTCATTTCTTTGTAGAGTTGTTTGGAGCATGGCAGAGTGAGTTGCATGGAATTGAACGAGGCATGGACAGGGCATGCAGTAGAGGGAGGAGGTGATGGCTGTCATGGAAAGAGGAAGCTAAAATGATTTTGTGGTAGATAGCAAGATTGAAGGAAGGTTTGTTTGCTTGTTTTAAAATAAAAGAATCCAAGAAAGAAGAGATTGAACATGGTGAAGAGAGATGGGATCCAAATTCAGAGGTGGTAAGAGTGAGCAAGATGAGTGGCATAGTAAAGGGTACAGGTTTGAGCTGGGGGAGGATGTGTTTCCCTTAGGCTGAAGACAGTGTAAGCCAAGAAGCAGCTAGCTGTGAGTGTGGGGATAGGAGGGAAGTTTAACTGAGTTCACATCAGGGATCTTTGCATTCAGAAGGCCAAGTTATAGTTTTCTATAACTTCTTAAAACAATCAAAATTACTTTTAAATAATTACATACTCAAAAAAAAAAAAAAAGAAACAGTAGGGGCTGGGGATTTTGCTCAGCAGTATAAGTGCCTGTCTGGCAAGCATGAGGTCATGTGTTCGATCCCCAGTACTAAATAATAATAATAATAGTAAAATAAAGTACTTTTAAGCAAATGAAAACAAAATTTCCAAAGGGACAACAGAACCACCTTTGCTGGAAGCAATGCCTTGCTTTGCTTTTTGCCTTCATAAAACTTATAAGAAACGTAAGCAAAACAATTAAGATTTCAAGTCATGAGACAATGGCTTGATGGATTCAAGAGAAGCACCAATATTACCAAGAAGGACTCTGCATGTGCTGGATCTGGCTGGCTATTTTGATGTAAAGTTACAATTTGAACAGATAGAAACTTTTACTTCTTGACAGTCATTAACCGCCAGCCATATTCTGCAGTAGTCAGCAAAATGCTTTGTAATCATCTAACATTAATGCACACCACTCCTATAAAGCCCTCCCAGAAGCAAAGGTTTACTCTGTGATGCTAGTTGGGTTTTCAGAAGCTTAAAAAATCCCTGCCAATGCACCTGCTTTCCAGAAAAATGTTAAGTAAAAATCCCGAGGCAGTACAATCAACCTGGCTCCAGTTACCTACCGTCTGCTAGAGAAGACAATTAATGCTATTCCATGAGTCTCTCTCCCGAGATTGGCTAGTGTATAGTTACCAGACCAGCTGTTGGAGAGGTACTTAGGTCTGTTCTAAGCTGACCTAGCTCACTGTCTGTGTAGATCCTAAGTCCCAGCATAGCACACTAACACACCAACGGCAGCCTGCACCAGCTGTTGCACCATTGTACAGGTACTTAACGGGATTAGAGCCCATGAAGCCACAGGTTTGGCAGCAGGTGCATTGTCATTGAAGCACAGTTTTATGGAGTCCCTCCTGGAAGCAATCATACTTTGTGAAAAACAAATAAAAGCGTAAAGCCAACTACCAGATATGAAACAGATTTCCAAGACAAGGAGAAAGGGAAGGTTCCTGATACAGGGTTATCACTAAAGCCCATTTAATAAAGACCTTGCTTTCTTTTCATTTCCTATGAAGAATAATACAAATTAGCACAGAAAATTTCTGCTTTATCTTTGAATGGAGTTACATAGCCTTAACCTGAAATCTCCTTTTCTTTTTTCTGGTGGCTATAAGAAGCCAAGCAAGGCATCCCACCACATTGTAAGGGGAGATTTGTCACATTTGACTACTTCTCAGGCTATGGGTTTTCAGCTCCATGATGATCTGAGACAGCAGTCATCCCTACTGACACTCACACCCTAAGCTAGTCACCCAAGTATTCTTTGACCAAGCCCTTATCACCTCACTACTACTGCATCTGCTCAGGGAAACAGCAATAGCTCAACACTTCCTTCACCTCACAGAGCAGTTTTCCAAGGAGGACTGCAGGGAAACTGCTTTGTTTTACATAACAACCAACTACAAAATTTCATGGTAGAAAAGTAGCCACAGGCAAAATGTAGTGAATCTCATAGAATCTCTGGTTTAACCATTAAAAGTAGGACAAGTCATGACTATTTATAGAGATGGAGCTGTTCAATTTTCATGAAGTATGATAAACAATGTTTTAAAAGACAGCTTTTTTTTTTAAAGAACTAGAAATGAAATTCCTTAGGGCAGTTTTTAAAGTTAGTGTTGATATATAATAGTTCTGATTATTTTCTCGGTTTGATGCAAGTTAGAATGCCTTTGTCAGTGTTTGAAAATCCAGATCGCAATATCTTCCTTTGTTACTCTTTCCAGATAATACATCAGCAAAAATGATAGCAATGATTCATTTAGGTTGACATTCCACTTTCAATTAATGTTCCATAGAAGGAGAGCAATGTTCTCAAGTTTTTCAATTAGATTTTAAAGCATGTTTCTATTTAAAAAGTGAATACAAGCAATATCAACCTACTTTTGTTGTTTGTCAATGTCAGTTATAAATTCAAATAAATGATAATCTTCTGCAGAAGGCAGGAAAAAATAGCCCTATTAGAATTGCATAAAATCTATTTTATAGTCATTGTCCATAAGTTTTACAAAAATATACAAACATGTCATAACACAAGGGTTATATTGCATATGAAAGACTGTTTATTATCTTTTGCAGGCATGAATCATTAGGAAATTAATGAGTTGGGAACTGCGTTCCATGACTATTGAGAGAGTTAACATGCTGGACCATTAGTCATATCATAGATACATGAAACCAAAATCTTCAGACCTAAAGAACATGTCCTTGACTTATAATTCTACCTCCTTTTATTCACTCAGCAAATACTACACAGCCTTGCCTTTCTACAACTTTAGAATGCAACTCAGTGCACTTCTAATCATCTTATTCCCTCTACCTTTAATACCATTCCCTATCTGAGAATTCAAAATTTACAATTTCTGGGAGCTTTCTCTTCTTTCTGTAGCAGAATCAAGTAACTCTTTCTTTGTGCTTCCACATTGATTTGTAATTAGCACTGTTACTAGAAGTTCTTAGCTGCCTATCGGATGGTGACATCTTAGAGGGCAAGCACTTTTTGTGTCTTTGATATGCTGGTAATTGCCTGGCACATATCAGGCAGTGGATGGGTTGAAGGAGATTGGTGAAACTAAAGTCATGGTCAAAGGAAGAAAAAATATCGTACATAAATCTCTTAGAAACTATTAGCATTGTCGATTTCTCTTCCTGAAAATGGATGACACTGTTTTGTTCAGCTTGACAAAGGCACTTACCGAATTTTCTCTGGTCAAAGGTGCCATTGCTTATAAAATAATGATCAATTTAATAAGAGATTTGTAAGAGTGAAGCAAAAAATAATATTTAAGGTATGTATGAATTATAAGCCTCTATGTATATTTCAAAAATATTGAAATAAAAAAACATATATAGTAGTACCTTCGTTCACAAACTTAGTTCTCTCCATTATTCTGATCACTAACAGAATTGGATAAGAGCTGAGTCGAATTTCCCATAAGGTCAACATTCAACCCAAGCACTGAATTTGATTTGGTTCTTGTCCAACTTGGTTCACAACCAGAATCATGGAAATAATCAAGTTCATGAACCGAGGCACCAATGTATTTCTTTAGAATTAAGGAATTAATTACAATATTCTTTCCAAGTAAGGATATTTGAAAATCATTCTTTGTTAGGCTATGGCATAAATTTCAACTCCATCACAAAAAAAATGATATGAAAAGGTTAAATAACTTCTTTACTAACTAGCCAAAGAAGGCTATCATAGAGAAAGTAAAATTTTCAATTTTCTTAAAAGCATTTTCTTTTGAATGTTTTTTCACTAAGTTTAAACATCAACACACAGGATATTTTTAAGTAAAAGTTATATAATGATAGAGTTTGGAAAAAAGTTCACACATATTTGTACTCAGCTGTATCACTTTACTTCAGTGTGTAACAGAAATAGGTTGAGAACATAGCTCTGTGGTATAGAGAACACTTAACATACTTAGGGCCCTGGATTTGAGTCCCAGGACTACAAAAATGAAATGAAATAAAATAAAATAATTAATCCCATCTTACATCCACTTGAAGATCAAACTGAATAAAACTAAAAGAACTACCATTTCCCATGGTTAAATCTGTCCAAATATCTACTTGTATATAAAAATACATGTTGAGGAAAATAAGAGATCAAATAGCTTTAATCAGAAAGAAAGTCCCTCTTTTTCTGTTCTTTGTATTTAGAAAGACAAAAACATTCTTATTCATTAGAGAAGAAAAATGACATCTCTAAAATAAAAATGTAGTTACTAGAATTTTAAACTACAGTGGATATGTAAGTCTGTAGAGAAAGAAGACATATGGATATAAATTTTGTACATTTGCTCAGGTTTTAATTCAAATATTCTTTTTCAATTTATACTATGTTTAAATCCTCAGTTTTAATGACTCAGTTTAAGAAAATCTATTTGTCAATCTCAGAGGAGATGTTGCGTCTCCACCAATCACACAGCTGTAAAGTCATGGAGGAACACTGAAATACAGCTTTGCTTCTGGGTACTGTGTATGCTCACCAGACAGCGTGCTTTATTCTATTTAAGATTTAAAATGAATTTAAAGTATATGTGCATTATACTTGCAAACATGAAAATAAGACAAAACAGAATAATTTGATTTCAGGAGTCAAGATCTTTGGCTATCTAACTAAATAAGCAGATTGTAAAACGTGACATATTCGACTCAATCCTTGCATGATAAATTACCCTTTGTAAAATTGGAAGACATACTGTAACTCAGTGTTAAGGTTGCTATGGCAAAGCATGTCTTCCGGACATAATTCCTCGTTTCCAAATAATTATGTTTTATCTACAGTAAGATAACCACTTTCTTCCTTTAAACGTGGAAGAAAACATTGATACACTTAACTACCACACTACTCCAAAGTCTAAGTTTCACCAAAAGTGCTGAATGCCTTACAACAAAGGCTGTTTTAGAAATTTAGTTGCATCAATATTTTTCTACACACAGGCCAAGATAATTTGTTCATTTGTTCAGGTATGCAGGGCTAAACTCTAGGAGAAAAATACAGTTCCAAACCAGTAACTGTATCTATATCTACAAAATGATACAGATAAAACAAAGCCATATTAACTTTTCATCTTAAATATTTTTCATTTCTATCCATATTTATGTTTTTTACTGAACTCAATCAAGTTGAAATTACTATCATCTTTGATATGTTTTACCCCTCTGACACCTTTCACAAGGGCTCTATAGTAAATTGAAGCTGGAGGTTTATCTCAAAATATGAACTAGAGGCTGGGTATGGTGATGCATCCTGTAATCCCAGCTACTCAGAAGGCCGAAGCCGGAGGATAGCCAGTTTGAGGTCAACCAGAGTAGCATGGTAAGACTTTGTCTCAAAATAAAAAACCAAAAACGCTGAGGATCTAGCCCAACGGTACAGCACTTCTCAGCATGTCTGAAGCACAGGTTTCAGTCCTTAGAATCTGGAAAAAAGTATGAACTAGATCATACCACACCCCCACTTACAATCTGTGGCACATTCTCAGTGTTTTAAGCTTAAATACCTGTTTCTGTTACACTATCTGCAAGGGCTGGACTCACTAGAGTTGTGCCTCTCCACCCTCAACCCATCTTTTTCTCCTTCATTCAGAAGCCTTCATTCAGTTCTCAAAGTGTGTTCTGCCTTGCACCTGGCCACCTCAGGGTCTTTAGCTATGCTAGACTCTGAGTAGGGAACTGGCTCTATATTTCATAAATACCAATTCATCTCAAAATACCACTTCTGGGACACCTTCCCCTGAGACTCAAAACAACACTGTCTGCTAGACATCTTTGCAAACTCTTGTACTTCCCATTTTGGTAGGTCTTATAGTTTTAATTACTTTTGTGATTTTTTTATTTGATTGCTCTTTTTCACTAAGTTCTAAAGTTTTATAATTTTAGATATTAAGACTGATATTCTACAATGTATAATGATGATCTAACTCCTTTACTCTACTCCAGCATTTATTTATTACTATAATACTTTTTGTTTAAATCAATATGCAGTCCTTATATGACTGACACATAATGGACAGATAGTCTTGAATTTTCTGCTTACATTTCCTTTTTTATATGCTGTCTTCGTTTTCTTGGAATTATGTGCAGCTATTGACCTCCCACTTTGTTTAGCCAGTATGTATCTATGTATCCATACAGTCTCATAAAAGATACTGCTAGTTATTGTGCATATTGTATAAGAGAATTCCCCATTTTTAATTGGTACATGGTTATCCAAAAGGAAAACTCTTTCTCAGGTGTGGTTGTGTTTCTGACCAACGGGTTGCAAGTGCAACATCAGACATATGGCAGCCCCCAAAAACTTTCCCTAAACCACTGCTTGAAATCACATTCTCTGTTCATTTTTCATCTCCTTTCTCTGTTTCCTGTTTCTTTCCAGTGGGGATAAAAGGAACCTAGCTAAAATGGACACAAAGCAGTCATTTGGACTACAGAGTGACTTTAGGAATGAAAAGGAGATACTCCCATACACATGACTCAGCGAAGTCTGTGAATGCTATGTTACACGTGAAATTATACATGCACCTTAAGGAGAAGAATCGCTATGAAATATCAGACTATCAATAAAAGAACTTTAACCACATAAATATCATTTAAAGTTGAGCCAGTAGCATTTTCTTAATTTACAACTAGAGGAACTTCCCTAAACAGACAATTTGTCTTATACAAGATCATACAAAAATGTATATCATTTAGATATTGGACTAAACATGAGATTGTGGGCCTTTGACTGTTTTGAAGCTTTCTTCTTAACTTTTCCCTATCTGCTTAACAAGCCTAGTACTTCTTAGCTATACCACCAGGGATAAAAGGTTGCTGAGCACATTAAGAATTAAAATTAATTGGAGAAGAAAGTGAAAAGTGAAGGATACAGCTGCTCCATTTTGTTTACTATAGGGCCTTTTAAAGAATTAACTAGGTTTAAATTAAATGCCTTTTGATGTCTTTTACTTGATATAGCATTCTTGCTTCAGTTAAGCATTCCCCCAAAAAGTAATAACCCAGTAGGATAAAATAAGCCGGAGTTTGCTTATCCTCTAAATTCTTTAACATGTTTAAAAGTAAACTCGAGGTGAAATTCTGTGCTTTTGCTGATGAGTACCCATTAAACACAGAACCTTATACCAATTGATTTTTCTGTCTTTTGCACAGTGAGAGAAGCCAGCATGATCAAGGTTAAATTTTCACTGAGAATTGCAAGGTTTAATAATCTAGCTCATGACAAAACCAGAGAAATGCCAGGTGCGGAAGTGTATCAGCATGGTGGCACATGAGATTGCCATTTTCTAGTCTCTGTTCACTTCCCCTTTCTTAAATGGGATGAGGAGGAATTGGGCAAGGTATGAAGACTAGAACTATGAATAAGAGCTGGTCTCCTAGCTGGGGCTAGCATTGGTTTTAACTGTTCTTCCGTTGAAGGCATAGGCTGTGATCCAATTTCCAATTGGATGTGACCTCCCTTAGGTAGCTTTCATGTTTCCAACAGTGAAAAAGGCACTGGCTCATTTTATGTCATGCTGAAAGCTAGATAGGGAAACTAAGGTCATTTCAGCAGTTGGTCATTAATCCAGAACAGTATTCCAATTGAAAGCATGCTTGGCTTCCATCTCCAATGCAGCAGTCTTCCTCCCATATAACAGACCAACACACAAATACTCTTCCCACATTTTAAATGTGAAAGAAATGCTGTGCCATACATCACAACTATGACATCGCATTTTAGCATTTTACTTGAGGTGGTGGTACCCAAGCCATATCTGAGAGCTCAGCAGTAAGATGGTATAGCAACAGATAAGCTAATTATAGCACTGGTGTCATGAAGAATTCTAGGCATTAGAACATTCTAGTGCACATTTATTTATTTAGTCTTTTCGAGACTGGATCTCACTATGCTATTGAGGTTGGCCTTGAGCTCACTTTGTAGCCCAGGCTGGTCTTGAACTCACAATGATCCTCTTGCCTCAGCCTCTCGAGTGCTGGGATTACAGGAGTGCGCCCCCATGTCCGGTTTCTAGTATGTATTTAAAGGATGAATTATCAAGCAAAAGTTTGGGATAGTTATTGTTACCTTTGTAACTATTTTATTTATTATTTTGTAGCATGTGAGAATATATGTTTTTAGAAGTATTTGTGAATATGACTTTTAATTAAAAACACTAAAGGCAAGACATAACCATGTTCAGCAAAACAAACAATGTATTTCAAACTGTTCTGGAAAAATCATATGTATTGTTCAAATTTTAAAATGTCTAGTTTTCTCAAAGGAGCATTGAAGTTAAAATGAAAGTATATACACTGTTAAGGGTTAAATGTCTCTTCATTTAAAGAAAATATATATATTTCCACACCACAGATTTTATTTGGAAAGAGGGTCAGTGATACAGAAGTAAACAGTCAAGATGAGGTCTTACAGGGGGTGGGGGTATAGCTCAGTGGCACAGTGCCTGCCTGGCAAGTGGGAGTTTGTGAGTTAAATCCCTGGTACAAAACAAAGCAAAACAAAACACGAGATCATGCAAGACTTAAGAGGTCTCCTAAACTAACATGACTAGTATCTTTATAAGAGGACACAGGGGAATGGTATGCACACACAGACCGAAGACTCCGGCTTATGCTGCTACAAGCTAAGGAACAACAGGGGTTTCCAGCAGCTGAAGGGGCAGCAAAAGATCTCCTAAAGGCTTCAGAGAGAACAAACTAAGCTGACACATGAACTTCAAGCTGTTAATCTTCAAAACAGTCGGGTGATAGATTTTGGTTCTTTTAAGCTACCAGAGACCACCCTATTAAATCAGCATGGATGCTAATACTAAGTTTCTCTGAATTTCATTGAGAATATAAAAATCTTTTTAACGTCTGAAACTTATTGGGAATATGGAGAAAGTTTCAACTTACTGATATCTCTGAGGTTTCATTTATAAAGTGATAATTAAAATGAATTTAAAAAGGGTCATAAACAACTTCATAGCAATAAGGTCCACAGTGTGGGGAACATGCATTGAAGAAAAGTAGATGAAATCTTTCTCGTTAATACTTTCAGAATACTGTGACTCCTACCGCCAATTTATCTTTCCTCCAACAGACTGTGCTAGACGCATTTGAGGAAAGAAATCTTGTCTTTTTGCAAATTTTGCACCTTGGAAAGACTCAGTAAATATATATACTGAATGAGTAAATAAAGAAATAATAAAACAGCATAAAACTTATCCTTAAAAAAATAGAACTAAACGGTACTTAAACTTCATTTCCTGTAAATGTGGTAAACCTCCTGTATATAAAAGGCTATCAATTTAAAAAATATTTTGTCATCTTTAGCTCTGATAATATCTGATAATATTTATTCATGTTACAATTTGATATTTAATTAACTCACTATTTTAAAATTGAAATGATTTGCAGCCAAAATTTATTACATAATAGTAAAATTTTGCCTTTGATACCATGTGGATTCCATTTATATATCCTAGTAGTCTGCCATATTTGAGGAAGTTTTTAAAAGTGAAGGCAACAGAAATGTTTATTTTTCATTCAAGTGAACTTTAATAATAGAAATAAATATCCTTTGGCGTACAAAATAATAAGAAAGGAAAAGAGAGAGAATAAGGGAAAGGGTAAAATGGCTTAGGAAAGAGAAAAAAGAATAAGAAATGAATAAGTTTGATCAACCAGATATTTAAAATTATACAGTGCTTATTGGGAAAAAGCATGAAACTCCAGCTTTAAAAATCTATGGACTTCAGGTTGTAGGTTACAAGAGACCATTAATCCTTCCTGGGCACACAGTTCTTTAGAAAACTATTCCTCCTTTGGATAAATGTGTTTTTCACATCAGAAGTCTTTATCTCAGATGTTGGAAGAGATGATGCTTTGTTAATCTCTCACACTTCCTTTTTGATAAAACCTAGGTTTGGTAAAGTCACAGAAAGACAGCTCTGCTATGTGTACTCACTCGGGAGGGCCTTAAGATAAAAACCTGCTGCACTGAAGAGAAGCAACTTATAAACTTCTTTGTTATTGTGTGTGGAAATGCTTCTAAATTGAAAACAATAAGCTTTTCATAATGTATCAATCAGTTTCTCCTAAATGTTTCCCGAAAGGGGAAACATCCCTTTCTTTACAGAATACAAAATACTTAATTTTTCTCCTCTTCTGACATTTGTGGTGTCACTTTGCCGTGCTTTCGTATTTATCATACCCATTTCCTGAAACATTCCTGACACTTTCTCTAGTTGGTAAACACTACCATGATAATTATTAAGTGTATATTTCTCTACTCAGCTAACTTGCCTTATTATCAAACCTCACACTCTAAAAACTAATTGTATGTAAAGTCAACGGACCACATGTTTAAGAATTTTAATTACTTTTCTATGATTACTTTATATTCAGAACAGAACATCCAGGTAACACAGCTTCTACAATGATAAGCAGTTTAATTAGAAAGCTGAGATAAGAAAAATGCCTTTTACGTTACCAAATTTGTTCATGCCAGTCTTGTGATAACTTGGACTTGTGTTTTCTCACAGAATTTTAAAATGTGAAATGTTAATATTAGGTGAACTTTACTTCCTGTCTAGCGAATGCCTTATTAATATGCCATTTGGTTCTCTATCTTTTGTACATGTAAACATTACGGTTGTAATTAGATTGCAGAACTGAACTTGTCTTTAATCTTTGTGCCAGTCCAAACAAACAAGTTCTTTCTCACATCCTAAGCTGGCATCAGAACCACAACAAATAGACGCAAATACAAGCTCTGCGCTGCCAATAGCATGCCTGCCCTTTCCACAAACTGTCTCAGAGGATAACCATTGATTTCCTAGTTATTATGAACATAAAATTATTGAATGACAGATGATAGAGTGTTAGGTCCTACAAGTATTTTCCCAAATGGGTTATCTAGCCAGGGTTGCCATGGTTACTATGCTGTTTGACAGACCTTTCCACAAAGAACCTTTTGCTCAGAATTCAGCATCAAATAGATTTTTGCTTACTACAGGCTCTTGTTAAATCTGAGAACTTAGAAGCTTTCTTATAAAGCAAAGATGGGGTTTCCTTGTTGGGTGAGTTTACTCTGTTATCTTAAGTATTAACCTAAAATGACAGTCAGATATTTTAGTCCAGTGTTTTTCCCAAGTGAATAAGGACCACAGCAAGGGATGGACTCTGTTCTATTTATAAAGGCAGTGTTAATTCTTGGAAGATAAATTAATGGATCTGAGAGCACAGGGTCCATGGGGAATGGAAGTTCTGCATCACAACACACAGCTCATTAGGAAAAACGATATTCACCAACCAGGCAGCTTGTGAACACCTAAAGGTTGTAGCATTTCTTGTCAATGTGATATTCATACTGTGAAGATGGTTTGAGGATTGCTTTTTTCTCTTTTCTTCTTTTGTGGACATAACAAGTGAAATTAAAAATGCCTTTAAATTAGAATAGCCTATTTAAAAGTGTTTTTAAAAAGGTAATTTTTCCCTAAATAGGTCTCTTCCTAATTTTTGGGTTCACACTGAACAGACTAAAACTGGTGATTATAAGCTGATATGGTTTAGAGGAGTAAAACAGTAATTTCACATCAAATAACATACTGAGGGCATGACAATGGCAGGGTCAAGATGGAAGGAGATACTCTGAGACCCATATAGGATTTGGATTCTTTCTCTTGTCTCTTTTATTGAAATTTTTCAACTAACGGGGTAATTTCTTCACCTTCTTCTTCTTGCTACATACAGTCATGAACATTTAATAATGTGGATACATTTTGAGAAATGTGTCATTTGGCGATTACTGTATGAACATCACAGTCTATGCTTCCACAAACTAAGACAGCTGTGATGCCACTCGGCAGTGCAAGCTTAGAAGAACACTGCAGTATATGCAGTTTGACACAGGCAGAAATGTGGTTATGTAGTGCATGATGGTATAACTCTGCTCCTTTTTGATTTGGGTCCTAGAGATTGAACAAGAAAAATAGGGAAAGTAATATTAGAAGTTTAAAAATGAAAGTAAAGAAGAGGGGGGAGAGCTAAGCCTGAAATGTCCTATTGCAATGAATGAAGATCTTCTCACCAATAATTTGCCTGACCTGTCAGCTGAAAACCTGGTCAGAATGAGGATTTCTAAGTTGATGACAGGTGGTGAGAATGTATGAATGACCAGATCTGTGTTTCTAGTGGTTTGCACTGGAGAAGTTCACAGGCCAAACCTTCAGAATGTGGGGCAGGACCCTTAGTTGACTGAGATTAATCTTACAGTATATGTTACAAAAGAGATATAAGTGGAAATTAACTTAAAGGAAAAAACTTACTTTACTTGGTGAGTTTTTATACTAATATTTGTATCTGCTAAGTACCTAAATTGTCTTTCCTTTAATTCCCAGTCTCATTCGATCATTTTCACTATGTCTCAAAGTTGATAGTGCATCCTGTTTTATTCTTGTTCTCATTCTTCTAAAACCTTCTGTTGGAAACTCTAAGCATATGTAAAAGTACAACGAAAGAAAAAGAGTACAATAAGCCCCATCTTTCTAGTGCTCACTTATGGCAACAATGAACTTATGGCTCAGGAAAAACTGTAGACCACAGTAAATCAAGAAACAAGTCAGTGGTATTTGGGGCTCACAGAACTAGTTACTAGGGATAAGGTCCAGGTACCTGACGTTTATAGAACTCTTCAAGTGATAAGGGCAAGTTGAAGGGCTGGTAATGGTTGTACCATGAAGTCTTCTGGGAACTTGGCTTTAAGCTTCCATGACAGGGAGTTTTCACATCCTCCCACTGACACCAGGCTGCCCACTGCTCAGTAACAGTGATCACTCCCTTCTTAACATATGCAGTTTACTGCACTTGCCCACCTGTCCATTTCTTGTGTGTATTTATTTGGAATTGCATTTTAGTGATTCCTAGAACTGCAGTTTACCTGTTTCACATGTGAATGGTGAATTTTAAAAAATTCTTAAATGAGTGAATTATATGTCAATATTGAGCAAAGCGTACTGAACATTTCAAGAGACTGTAATAAAGACTATTATAATCAGAAAATCAACCCCGTGACAGTTCAGTTTGAAATAGTAAGTCAAAACTTTCAGTGTGGTCTGTCAATATATCCATGTATTCATTTATAATCCTAACTGCTAACAACTACCTCATATTTTTATTATTATTTATCTACTAATCATATCATGAAAATAACCTGACAGTTTTAGGATCAGAAATTGTTAGAATAATAAAGTATAAACTATATCTTTTTTCCAATAATTTTCAGCCTCAGAATTAGATGCATAAATGAATCACCTAAACACTTTTAAAAAACCCCCAAAATATTCCCTCCCCCATTCCTCATGTTCTTGAGAGAAATATCTTGCATCCAACAAATATTTGAAGTTCAATCAATTTGACTAATTCTGCTCTTACCTAACAGTCTTCACAGAAAACAACATATTTTTTTTTACTAGAAGAAATCAAAATAAAATGAGAAGATAGAAATCCAATGAAAATAAGAGCAGCAAAAAAACCAACAAAACAAAAAGAAGTCATTATTTTTCCACACCTTCATCCTGAGCTTTACTAGCTACATCTGCTTGGTATTAGGTGGAGGGTCACAAATCTTTGTCACACAGCTAGATGGTTATATGCAGCCTGTCACTATCAAGCTGGGTTTAATTCAAATGAATGAGCAGAAGGAAGACACTCCATCAACTCTGAATGTTTAAAAACTTACCATAGCTTCCTCATTTAGACTTGCAGATAAAGAACAATTAGATGTATGACTTGAATTATTCACTATTGAATTCTGCATCATGAATGACATTATGTTCCTTACACCTGACACCAAAATATTAGCTGACTAGTATTATTTGCAGCTTACTTCATGTTACAGACAAGGCATTACCAGGTACTATGTGAGTAAGTAAAAGTAAGATGTATGACACTGACCCTGACTTCAAAGAGCTCAGCATTTTTAATTGCTTTTCTTATACACAATGTATATATGTTTTTAATATGGTAAACTCACTGGGGATTGTGACTTCTTGGAGGGCAGTAGCGTTCAATAAATGTAATTTTTTTTCTGAATCCAGGGGTGAGAAGAAGCTACAATTGTAGTAAGGAGAGAGATCCACCAACAGGACATGAGACTCAAGGGATGGAAGAGACATTTTTATGTGAAGAGAGGAAAAGAAGGGAGAGGATCTGTAGGTGAAGACACAAAATGTGCAAGGGTCCTGAGCAATATAAGGGCTAATGCAATGAAGAGGGCTCATTGTTTTGACTGTTACCATACTTGGGGAGAACTGTAAGAGACTCGATTTAAGGGAAAGACTAGAGATGGATTATAAAATCTTTGCGTGACATTCTATGGGCTTTAGACTTCATCTCGAAGATCTGTACTGCAGATTATGTTGGGAAGAATATGCTTGGCAATACTGGAGAAGTTGGATTGAAGAGTCCACAGGAAAGTTATTATAGTCAGGAGGATAAAACATGGCAAGAATCTGCACAAGAGCGGGAATACCAAAAGGCATGGATTTAAGAAGCCCCAGGAACATAGCATCTGCAGGAAAAAAGCTGAGACAAGCAGGGAAGAAACTGAAAAAGATTCTGAGATTTCTAACTAGATAAATGGATACTAACTGCAAAGGAAAGGAGTGCATTAGTCAATTTTTCATTACTATATCAAAGTACTCAAGGTAGGATACTTTGTGAAGAAAAGTCTTATTTGCTCATGGTTTTGGAGTCTGGAGTTCCAAACAGCATGGTGCAAGTTCTTCTTGAGGCCCTCTCTGCTGTATCAGAATATAGCAGGAGCTCTCTCTATGTATATCTCTATGATGCCTCCAGGTTTCAACCATGGGGGCTCCACCCTAATGACTTCATTTAATCATTTCCTAAATGTCCCACCCATAAAGATCATAGTTGAATAGATTTGTACTTTCTTAATACCTTTCACATAGACTCTAGGGCACTGCTACAGCAGGCTGTTTGTATCACTGAAAGATCTGAAAGGTTTGCCAACACTGTTCTCGGGCTTAAACTCTTACATGAGATGTGGGGTGGGGTTTTGGGAAGGGGAGTCATATTCAAACCCTAATGGGAAGGATTTTATAAATTATGCAATTATAATAAAACTATTAAATTTGGTATTCAGCATGATACAAAATCAAGTTTAAAACAAAGCTGAATCATTCTTATAGATGTTAGAGAAATGACTACTAACAGATATAGGGGAGAAACTTTCAATTTCAGATAAATTCTTTAGTTCTCAGTAGTAATTCATTCAAACATATTCATGCCAACCTGAACTACAAGTGGTACATGCATGACTGACCAATGGGTATGTGGGTAACCTATACCACTGTTGGTACAAACAGATATATTCACTTTTATTGGTCTTTTTACTAATAAAACTATTTTAAAATTCTATAAATGGACTGAATCTAGTTAGTTGCTTGAATTTGAATTCTTCTCCAAATATAAATATTAATATAATTCATACCAACTAAAATTACAATAATCAACAAATTTATTTCATTGAATAAAAATAAATTTATTTCTATTCATAAATTTTCTTAAAACATTTTATGCATAAAAGTAGATGATCTGTGCAGAGTAAGCAAAGCATACTAATGTGTTGGGATTTTTTTGCAGTCACAGTGACACAAATTTTTTTCAGATACTCGTGCATGTACCAATGGCAGTTCAAGTTGGTGAGAAGAATGAATTCAAAGTGGAGCTGCCTGGCAGTAAAATATATGAATAACAGAACCATTGTGAATGAATTAAACACTTTCTGAGTGAGGGACATTGTACATTTGTGGTTACAGGAATGCAAAATGTTAAGTTACTGAGAATTTATGCCTTTATGGATAATGTTTTTAAGAGGATAAAACCAAGGAAAATAAAACAGAATAAAATCAATCAAAATAAACCAGAATAAGTGTTACAGGATTTCCAAACCTTATGAAATCAACAATAGCTACTACAACATCTTTGTTGTCTTCAAACTAGTTGTAGATACCACCTTTGGACATAATAAAAATTGAACAGAATAGAATAGAAACAATATAAACAAAACAATGAATGTGATAAAGGACATCAAAACAAGCCAGTAGCAAATACATAATGGCTTCCATAACATGTCTTGCTATCTTTCAAATAGCTGCTCATGCCATTGGAGTTACATGTACAAAACAAGAGAAAATAAAAACCAACCCAACAAAACAATGAAAATAATATGGTTTCTGGGTGGGGATCTCCTCCCTGTGCGGCAGGGTTCTCTCCCTCCACAATTAACAAACTGCACCAACTCACGGAGAGAGGCTTGGGTCTGGCTCTCCCCACACCTGCAGGAGCCCGCGCAAGGCGCTGGTTTCCAGATGGGGATCTCCTCCCATGAGGCCTGGTTATGGATATTTTAAACTCATGTTGGAAACAGATCAAGGGGAGTATAAGGATGAAGTTTTAATATTTACACAGAAATTCTGAGATACCAGTGAGCTTGGTCACCCTGTCACTGCTGCTAGCTGTCACCAACAGGTGACATCAGTGGAAGCCAATGCTGTGGGACATGACCAGAATGGACTCCCCTCAGCCATCAAGACCATCCTGGGGCCTGGTAGACTACAACAGAGGTACAGCACAACTTGGCAACAGTAGCTGTTTCAGCAACTTGCTCACACTCAGCCAGGCCAGAAGCTTCACCTAACTTTAAGGAAACAGTAGAGTGGAAAAGTGTAGCAACACAATCCTCAGCACATAGGATCTGCTACCCTTTCATCTCTTAATCCCAAGGACAATGGCACAGACCCCTCAGTGCAGATTTTGGAGGGTTAGCACTTTAAGTGAGAAATAATGGACTAGACCTGCAGTGCAAGCTCCAAGAAAACCCATGGTTACTGTAAACTACAAAACCAGCAGGGGTGGCCCTGAAGCAAGGCCAGCAGATTGCTATAGCTGCTGGTTTCAAACAGGAGCCTAAAGAGAATTCTTTCTGTGGTCTGTTGGCCATTTCAGAACTTTGGAAATGGAATGGTCAATTCATCAGAAAGAAATAGCAGGTGAGTGTGGCAGACTTTTGGCGGCCCAAAGGAGAAAGACCCTGGTGCCTCGGGACCTGCACTGTGCAGTTGACTCAGGGTGCTGGGAGAACAAGGAGCTCCTCCCCTCTCTGGGGGGTGGCTGTGAGCCTGCTTGCTCCTGGGCTGAGAATCAAACATCTCATGTCTTCCTGTCCCCTGTCCTGTGTCCTGTGTCCCCCCCCCCACACTTAGCTAGCAAGTGGGAGCTAGTTAACATACATCTTGTGAAAAGATTGGCTATGTTATTTAGTATGAGCTCCCCATATGCAAAGATATGGACAACCGTTTGGTAGAAAACAAGAGACAATGTGACAGATATCTGGTTGTCTAGCTTTGAAATTTATGCTTTCTTATGTCCTGTTCTGTTGTGTTTAATTTTACCCCCTTTAAAATAAATTTAAAAAAAATAAAGTTATGCACAGCAAAATTAAAAACAAAAACAAACAAAAAAATATCCAACAGGGAACTTTACTCCAAAAGCAGCTCCTACATAGAAGGGTGGAGTTAAAGGAGAAAGCAAGTGTAGCAACTTATGTTGCAACATATGTAAGAGGGTTTAATTAGAAGCCATTTTTGGGAAAGGGGTACTTGTTTAAGACTGAGCCAGCCACACACACACACACACACACACATGCGCGCGCACACACACTACAAAACAAGATCATGGCAGGAATTCTGGCATTATCCTACTACAGTGGCTGGGTGGGAGACAGACTGGTGGGTGACATAGACCCATTTGAGACATTTTTAAACACAGCCTTTAAAGGATAGGGCACCCTTGTCTTTAGTGGTGACAACTCAGGTTGTTTGTATTGCACCTTTAAGATGTGGTTGGGTCTGAAAGTATTGGCATTAAACCCAGCAGTCTGCTTGAATTCACACCATACATGCAGCACAGAACTCAGCCATCCAAATATTTTCCTCATCTACCAACATGAGCAAGGACATGTTTTAGCTTGAAGGCTGCCACAGCCTGTGGTGGATGGACAGAGGGGTCACTGGTGCTAGGGAGGGGTGGAGAACTCAGAAACTCATAGACCAGAAAGCTAGGTAGAGAAAATCACGATTTGATGATTATAAGACTGCAGATCCTGGAAAGAGACCACTCACTGAAACACACAGATGAATTTTCTTCTTTGATTTATTTTTCTTCATTAGTGATTTGGAGCTTAGCTTTTGTTTTTCTATATTCTTTAACTTTTCAATTTTTCCTATTTTATTTTGTGCTTTATTTTGTGCTCTGCTTTTTTTGTTTGTACTTTTCTGTTACTTTTAACTAATTCTATAATTTTATTTTAACTCTTAATAGGATCTTTCATCTCATTTTTCTCTATCCCAGCTCATGTTTCATTGCTTAATTTTTCAAATTTACTTCTTTCATTCTCTGTTCCCATTTTTCTATCTTTACTAAAGTAACTATTAAGCTTTAGTAATCATTTGATAGTTAACTCTACATTATTACTATTGAATTTTTTTATTATTAATGAACATATAGTTATTGCATTTACTAGATATTTAATGTACAATATTTGGTTTATCTTTGTGCTTATTCTATAATTATATGTTTCACCCCCCAAAAAAAAAACATAGCTGGAAAATAATCAGCCTTGAAAAATAGAGATCCAAAATTCCAGTTCCAATCATCTTATCCTTGCTTTATCTGCTGTATAGTTTAGGTAATGAGCAAGAGAATAGTGACAAAAGGTAAGCAAGGATAGGCTGATGGGGGTCAGTATTTTTGAACTCTCATTTTCAAAGCTGATTATTTTCTGTCTAGGTCTTATTTTCAGGGAAAGAGGGTAGATCTCTTTTCCACGATTACAGGTGGTATACTGTATTTATACTATGAAAATATCCAGTTTATCTTTATTCTTGTTGCTGGTTTTCTTGCTATTGCAAAGGTAGCATAGTTGTTGCAATTAATTGATTTTCTCTTATGCCAATATCTGGACTGCTTTTGTGTTATTAAAAATAATGTGATCCTACTTTACACAGAAGACCCAAAAAAACTCCATTGAAAGACTCCTAGATGTAATAAATAAATTCAGCAATGTACCTGAATATAAAGTCAATACTCAAAAGTCAATAGCATTCAGATACACTAACAACAAAAGTACTGAGAGAGAAACAAGAGAAGCCACACTCTTCACACTAGCATCCAAAAAATGAAATACTTAGGAATTAATCTAACAAAAGAAATAAAAGAGCTATACAGGAAAATTATAGTATCCTGAAAAAAGAAATTGAAGAGGACCTCAGAAAATGGAAAGACATGCCCTGTTCATGGATAGGAAGAATAAACATTGTGAAAATGGCCATTCCCCCAAAATTATTATACAGATTCAATGCAATCCCAATCAAAATACCACTAACATACCTCATAGATCTAGAGAAATCACTCCTAAAATTCATCTGGAACCAGAAGAGACCTAGAATAGCAAAGGAAATTCTAAGCAGCAAAGGCAAGGCAGGAGGTATCACAATCCGTGATTTGAAATTATACTACAAAGCTACTGTAGTAAATTCAACATGGTACTGGAATAAAAGCAGACCTGAAGATCATTGGAATAGATTGGAAGATACAACCACAACCAGAAACTCACTCAACCACCTTATCTTTGATAAAGGGGCCAAACATGCTCACTGGAAGAATGACAATCTCTTTAACAAATGGTGCTGGAAAAATTGGCTATCCATATGCAGAAGACTAAAACTAGACCCATGCCTATCACCATGTACTAAACTAAAATCTAAATGCATCAAAGATCTCAATCTTAAAACAGAAACACTAAATCTGTTGGAAGACAAAATAGGTAAAAACCTCGAAGATATACGGGTAGGTAGAGAATTCGTGAACAAGAATCAAACTGCACAAGAAATACTTCCAAGCACCAGTAACTGGGACCATGTCTTATTAAAGTTTCTGCATGTCAAAAGAGATTTCCAGCAGAGTGAAAAGAAAACCCACAAATTGGAAAAAAATCTTAATGGACTGTCCATCAGACAAAGGACTTCTGTCTAGAACTTATAAAATATTAAAAAAAATCAGATCCTCAAAATTCAAAGACCCAATCCAAAAATGGGCATCTGAAATGAATACACAGTTCTCAGATGAAGAAATATGAATGGCAAGTAAATACATGAAAAAATGTTCATCATCATTAGTCATGAGAGAAATGTAAATTAAAACCATACTGAGATTCCATCTCACTCTAGAAAGAATGACCAGGATAAAAAAAAAAACAAAAAAACAAACTATGAACAACAAATGCTGGAGAGGTTGTAGGGAAAAAGGAACTCTTTTGCACTGTTGGTGGCAGTGTAGACTGGTGCAGCCACTGTGGAGGTCAGTCTGGAGATTCCTCAAAAACCTGAGTTTGGAAGTGCCATTTGACCCAGCTATTGCACTTCTAGGCATGTTCTTAGAAGAACTGAAAACATCATACCACAGTGATATATGTGTACCCATGTTTATAGCAGCACAATTTGTAATAGCCAGATCTTGGAAACAGCTTAAGTGCCCATCAACTGAGGAATGGATTAAAAAGTTGTGGTGTTTTTATACAATGGAGTACTACTCAGCTATAAAGATGATCACATTGAGATATTTGTAAATAACTGGACACAACTTGAGACCATACTCATAAGTGAAATAAACCAAACCCACATATGTAAATACCGTATAGTCTCCCTAGTATGAGAGTTGGTAAGAGTGTATAAGATTTTATGGTAATCATGATTCCTCATTTCATTGCTTTGAAGCCTTTCAATGTTTTCATTCATCAGTTGGAATGATTTTATTCTATTTTGTTTGACTTTATTGTGTTTGATGGTATGAATAGCTGTTTTGAGGAAAACAAAACATATGGCAGCCATTGCTGATTTAATATCATCTTGCTTTGAAGTCCTACCATGCTTCTATTCTTCTATTACCATCAGTTCTATCATGTTGTGTCTTATTGAGATTTTAATATATGTGATAGCATCAACAAATTTTTTATTGAAAATGAGATATTATAGTAGCCATTGATCCTTCTCTGTTATTCAGTTCAGAATGCCCTGTAATTCTTTCATCTTTTGAATGGTTTTATACTATTTTGTTATGTTTGACATTATTGTATCTGAAACTATGCTTAACTATAACAGAGAAAGGGATATTATGATAGCTACAGTTAATGTCTGGTTGTCTTATTGTAAAGTGCTGTGTTGCTTATGTTGTTCTGTTCTGTTTGTTCTGCCTTCTTTTGTTTTATTCTCTTCAAAAAATACTGTGATCCTTTCCCAGAATACAGTGTACTGTCTAATTACACTGCACCCTCCCCTCCCAAATGAATTGAGTTTGCCAGGTCTTGGGACAGAGGCAAATTCTTACAGTTAGTCATGCCTAGACTGCATTAAACTGGCAGTAAGGTCTTTCCACCAAAATTAACTTGTAAATGTGTTTGTGTGTACATACACACATATACACACCCATAGAAACATAAGAAGGCAGGCAACAAAATGCCTCCCCAAACTCCCAACTCCCCAAAAGGTGATCCATGGGACACTGAGCAGGAAGAAATCAAAAGTCACACAAATGACTTTTTTAAAACGTTAAAAGAGAAGATTCATTAAAAAAGATCAATAAAGGGCTTAGTGAGCTCAAAGAAGATATAGCTAAACAGGTAATTGATTTAATAAAAAAAATCAGCAAGTTGACAGAATCCTAAATATAAGTTATCCAAGCTAAACAAAGTGATGAAAAGCATGAACAAACAGTTTAGCAAAAAACTAGGGCCCATGTAAATGTTCATGAAGCAGAAATACAGGGGATTAAAAATTCTATTTAAAGTCTGATCAACAGAAATGACCAGTGTGAGGACAGAGTATTAGAACTGGAAGGCAGGAGTGATGTCATGACCAAGTGTAACTCAAAAATACCTTAAAAACAACAAGAAAACTTCAAGAATGGGAACCAAGAGCTTCTAGAAGGCCAGTTTAAGGTTAATCATAATTAATGAAAAATCAGAAGACAGCACAAATGGCACAAAAGCTTGTTTACAGAAATAGCAAAAGCTTTCCAAATATGTGGAAAGAATTTAATGCACAGGTAAGCAACACATGTAGGACACCAATTAAACATGTTCAGAAAAAACTCTCTACAATATATCATACTCCAAATCTCAGAAGCCCAACATACAGATCAAATCTCAAAAGCTATTGCAGGACAGCAGCAAATCATGAATATAGATAAATCCATTAGAATTACAACAGACTTCTCAACACAAACACTAATGGCCAGGAGACCTGGCAGTGAAGAGTTTCAAGCCCTAAAGTAAAACAGTTTCCAATCTAACTGATGTATCCTACAAAACTGTATTTCAAAATTGGTGGAAAAATGATATATTTCTATGACATTGAGCATTTTCAGAAATGCATGATCACCAAATTAACACTCCAAAAAAATCTTCAAAGAATTCTACAAACAGAGACAGCTAAGAATCTGCAGAGGCATGGAGTTTGCCCCAGGTGAGTTCTGGGGACCTGGGGAAAGTTGGAGACCTATGTTCTGGCTTTTGAGTTTCTGGGGAGCTACTGGGATGCTGGACTGGGTCCAGCAGATTGCAGGGCCTCAGTCAACCATGCTCAGTGGTCTTGTTTCAGTCCAGGAGGCAGACACCTTGCACGAGGACTCTGGGCTCAATTGGGCTGGCCTGGGGATAGCTTGAGACCAGGGATGCCAGTGGTTGAGTTCATATCCACACACCTAGGACAAGGGATTGTGCCCTGGGGGTTTCTCTGGCCCTAGTTCTCCACACCCTGCTTCTGCCACTCAATTTAGGGAGCCAAGTACCTGTAGAGGAGCTGAGACTGCTCCAGTAGCTGAGGGTGCAGTGGGAGATTTGAGACACATCCAGAGGAAGCTTTGGAACACCACTCAAACCAAGGAAATAAAGAAAAATGACAAAAGGAAAGACCAAAAGGCAGGCTCAAATCACCAGCCCATCGTAAGAAAGCCTAGGAGCTATGTACATAGAAGAAAATAGAAGCCATACACCTGAAATGACTGAAATGATATCAACTGAAATAAAGAAGCAACTAGGGGAAGCTATGGAGAAATTCAAATTAGAAATAATTG
>PVJX010007467.1:0-71053 GCA_004027295.1 Dolichotis patagonum
TATATATATATATGAAAGATAAAATGACTATACTAACAATTGTATTAGCTATTGGAAAAGAACAGTTAATATTCATATGATTAGATCAATTTTACATGTTATATCTGTTATTCTAAGCAACACTTATGAAGGTAACAATATGCAACATTGCAACCATTTTCAAATTCTTATCATCTTGTTTTATAAACCTATATTGTTATTGTTACTGTGTTTGTTGTTTGTCTCTTTTTCTCTTCTTTTTCTTTTCTGGGTCTTTTTCTCTTAAATAAATGAAAAATTGAATATGTCACTGGATATGGTGACACACATCTGTAATCCCAGCATTCAGGTGGCTGAGACAGGAGGATTGCTGTGAGTTGGCACCTAGCCTGTGCCACAAAGTGAGTTCAAGCCCTGGGTGAACTACATACCAAAACCCTATCTCCAAAACATGTGAGAGAGTAATTAGAGAAAGATAAATTCATGAAAATAGAACACTAAATATTCACTGGATGGAATATTTGGAATCGTTTTATACAATTAAAACATTTTAGAAGTGGGAGAATGAACTCCAAAATTAGTATGCCATATTTCAATTTTAGCCATTTTCACTAATTTGCTCTAAGATATCAATCAATTCAGATGTTTACTAACAATGGTACAGAATATAGCATCAGTGTAATAATACTTGTATCCAGTATATAAAAATCAAAAAATGGTAGTGAACATTACCATGTCTTAAACTTTTAAAATAGCTTTTTATATGAGGACAGTGTGATATGTCAATACATGTATACAATATATACCAGGAGTTGGGTATATATTGTATACATGTTTTTCAATCTGTTTTTCAGGACTATGTGTTTGAAACTCCCAGCTGCACTGTTCTGTTTATTTACAAAGATATGTACTAGATTATTGTAAACTACACTGCTTGGACTGTGTGTAGAAAGAAGGCCAGAACTTATTGTTTCAAGTATTTTAGAATTCAAAACTTTTTGAGTTTTGATATCCTATGAATATATTCATATCATTAAATGAGTGAACATGAAACTATATTTACACTGAAATAGTCACAATGTGTTACAAGATTCTTGGCATTTTTGTAGTGAAAGCTTCTAATATTTATAAATTATGATTAGTTATAACTTTGAATTACCTGTCTATGGTTCAAAGCAAGACTTGTGTCAAAAAATGCTTATATGTAGTATGACAGAAATACTCAGTTTCTAATTGTGGGTTACAAGTACCTTTACATTTTGTAGTGGAAGCTAGTGATATTTACATAAATTAGGATTAAGACTATGAATTATCTTCTGTGTTATAAAGTAGTTTTCACTGCAAAGTGTTACATGAAGTGAGAAAGTTTTATGGAATACAGAAATTCTGAAAATTGATGTATGCATAAAAGTTATACAGAACCATTTCTAAATAAAATAGATTTTACTAATAAAAACATGTTAATCTTTTGCTATGTACCAATCAAATGATATTTAGAATATGGTTTCTAGTTCCAGCTGCTTCATTTTTGGTGCAGCATGACAAACCTTCAAATGTCACATGGGATATTTTTATAACTTGAGATCTTAGTTGTATTGTTGAATGCCCAGTTGTTTTTATTCTACCAATTTCCTTGAATTAGGCTAATACAAGTTCATATTTTGACATGGGTATCTAGTAAAAATGAGTCCAAGCTATGTGTAAAGTTCTGTGAAAAATTGCTTGGAAATCTGCTTCATTCTTGTATCCAAACTTAACTGAGATTCCAAGATACTTTTTGACTTTACTACCTGCATTCAGCATTCCTTGAATTAACATTTTTTGATTCCTTTCCTGCCTAATCTTTGGTTTGTCAGTTTCTATTTGACCAAAGTGAGGAGTCTCCTTTCCTCTGAGTCTTTCAGTAAGAGTTGTCTTTTAGAACAGGGTATAATTTATAAGGTTGTATATATAACACCAGAACTGAAGTGATAGTAGTGACTAATGTATGTTTTTAATTAATATTGTTTAGAAAGCATTTCTGTGAGCAACACCATAGAGTCTTTTACCCAAAGGTATATTTCTGTCAGTGGCTAAATGACCATTACAAATTCTAGTCATAACCAAGCTACTTGGTTACTGGAAACAAATTTAACTCTCAGACTCCTCCACTATACATAGTCTATAGTATTTGTAATATGCTACATTAAATAATTTAGTTTTTGAGAAATAACCCTATATATTTCATTGAAAAACTTTGTTAATATGTATATTAAGATGTGTAAAATTCTTCATTTGCTTTCAAAGCACCAATTTTGAAGTAAGTCAATTTATTAAACTGAAGCAGAAGCAAACATTATTTTACTTTTGAGGAAGGTAGATTAATGACTGTTCCAAAGCATAGGATGGTACTGTTTAGACATAACTTATCTACATGTTCAGCTATTTTAGGCCACTATTGATTTACTGCAATAATAAATACCTACAACAGTTATTTTGATCCCGCTGAGAATATTAAGTTTCCTGAGAAATGTAAATGCTATCCCTCCAGTGAGATCTCTGTGGGAGAAATAGAGTGAATTTTCTTCAGTGAAGTCAGGCACTGCTGTGAACGTCTTTGTTTCTGTCAACTTGGCTAAATGTGTTAAGTAAAATTCAGTGAATAGGGTACAAAAAAATAGCAGGTGGTTGAAAATTGATTCAAATAGTGAATTGCTTTTAATCTTGAAACATGTTAAAGTAATTAAAGTAAATTTTGTTAATATTCGTAATCATTCAAATGTGAGATTCTTGCCAAATCTAGTTTGCCTTTTCTATCGCTGAATGCTTCTCAGAAAATCAGGTGGAATATTTTTAAAGAGCAGTCTAGGTTCATGTTGATGCTCTGTAAAAAAGGATTCTTACCCAAAAAGTGACTAATCGTTCTGCTCATCATAACGTTTTGGGCCTCATTATTTGAACCTGTTAAGAGAGGCGGTACCACTTGATTTTCTTTTTATAATTACTCAAGCAAACCACAATAAATGCTTTTTCTTTACATGCCAGATAAGATAACATCAGTAGGTATGCATTAGTAGAAACTATTATGTCCTGTATTCTAAATTCATAAAGAATTTAAAATTCATAGAGAATTTTAAAAACAACAGAATTTCATGCTGTAAATCTAACTATGTAATACCTCCTTTTTTCATTTGTCATTACTCTATAAGGAAAGTAACTGATTTGTGGTAAAATGTCTTTTGTAAGTTAGTAAGCAATTATTTCATACTTCTTTTGTGATATATGTAAAATCACCCTATTTTATAGTTTAAACTTTTAAGAAATTCAAGAAAGTGAGGACAAAACAGCAGATTTAGAATGTATTATATGTCCCTAAGCCCAGAAAGAAAAGGAAATAAACTATTTCTACAATGAAGGGGTATTGATTCTGTTACATGGCATCATTATTATTTTCTTTTTTATGATAATGAAATCACAGAATATAGTATAACTAAGTAACTGATATTTAAAAATAGAATTTCAAGGTAGATGGTTAACATAAGATTTATGTAGTTTGGTTTTAAAATTAATATAACTCTTGATAAGATATTATGCTATATGCATACATATATAATTAATTGTAAAAATATAAAACTGTAATTGGCTTTTCAAAATTAAACATGTAAAGTCTAATGAAAATCACATTCTACAAACACTATTAAAAATACTCATTGTACTATGCCTTAATAAAATTAATATTGGCAAAAGTGATATCCATTTTATTCCCATTTTTATAATAAAGAAATAGAGTATGTTGTAAATTCTACCAGTTTAGAAATAATTTTATTTAAATTTTTTACCAATTCTAGTATAATATTAAATATAGAATGACTACCACTAAGTGAAGAAATTTTCAGTTTTGTAATTTTTGTTGCCTTTCAGTTTATAGAAAGTTTTTAAATATTTTTATACATGGGTAGTGCTCTCTCTTATAGGTACGTTTTAGGGAAACATTTGGTGGGTAAGGATGTAATATTACCCTGCCAACTTTCTGTGAAGCCCAGTACATTTCTTTTTTTACATCTAATAAATAGTAAGCAAAGGGAGAGTTGAAATAAAAGATCATTTTTGTAGTTTATACTGATCAACTGTCTTAGCAAATATTGAAGCACTAAAATTTTTATTATTAAGAGATCCAACTTGGTTATTGAGTCAATTCTAGGAATCCCTACATAACTACAGAAAACATAAAGTTTGGGATCAAACTTTACCCTGAAACAAGTCAATAAAACATAAGATTGAATGCATTTATCAAGATTCCAGGTAGATTAAATATTTTATATATTAAGAAGAGAATAATTATCAATAAAGCACATTAGCTCTCTTTCCTAATGTCTGCCTCTCTTTCTCCAATTACTCCAGTCAGAAAAAGATTCTGACCAGATAGGTTGATAAGCAGATAAAAATATAAAAGTATGTTGCTTTTTTCTGTCTTATCTACCAGATAAACAAATATAAATAACTACTAACAATCTTTATAGTTTTTTTTTTTTTTGGTAAAACTAGAAGTTTTAAAATATTGCAATTTCCACTTACTTTAAATTTTTTTTATGTATTTGTATGAGTTTGTTCATATCCACACATGTCTTTATTTCTTTATTTACCTGAAAATGTCTGTTCATTCATGGCCACTCATCACAGGTACGTGTCTGCTAAGCTTTCCTGAAATCAAAATGAATTGAATAATATGTTTATGCATACAGTTATCAATCCTATCACAGTCTTTTCAAAGGACATTACTTCCTTGCAACTGCTTTAAAAGAAAGGACTATGTCATCTAGATTTTTTTATTCAGAACCACGTGAATATCACAGGAGCTTAATATACACTAAGTGCACTATTGTTATTCAAATTTCATCTTATTTAACAATTTTAATGAAAACTTATTTTAGGAATTTTAAGAACCTTTAGTCTTTGAATTCTTTATGTACTTTTTTATTACAAACAATTTAATATTCAATATAGGACTTTAAATCTATGTTTCTGAAAGTTCTAGATGCTCTATTTAGTTGTTAATGAGTTTATGAATCAATAAAGAATGATTTAAGAAGAATGATAAATTTTAAATTACTAATAGCCACAGTAAGTTGAAATTTAGAAACAGAAGTGATTAATGTAAGTGGTGTTTAGATGATTACGATCATTTGGGGAAATATCAAGTACAGATTTATTCGCTGCACAAAATATACTGTAGATGACTTAAACACTTTTTAGTCAAACGAATGTTTTAAAAATGAAAGAAAGGACTGGGGATTTAGCTCAGTGGCATAAGCGCCTGCATTGCAAGCATGAGTTCGATCCCCGGCACAGAAAATAAATAAATAAAAATGGAAGAAAGTGTGGGTATCTACTATCTAGATAAGAAATGTTTGTATTTCTTTATATACACTATATAAAGGAGTAAAAAAACACCCAGAACAGATTTATACCTCTTCCAACTATTTCAACTCTAATCTTCAAAAACAATTTTAAAAATCAAATTTTCTGGAGTAAAATATACGGATCATAGATAAATGAGAATTTTTTTAACAATCAAATTCATATCATCAAACAAATATATACATCCCAAAAATAGGGAAAACACGTAACAAATGAGGTCCACAAAGATAGATGATCTATCATCAATAACAAGGTACTGGCTAAGTCATGTATTTTCTCTCTAATATGCAAATACCAATGCGAACATTGAAAAAGTGACACTTCTAAAATGTTTATAATAAGATGAAAGATCAAGTTATGAAATAAAATACACAGGGTAATTCTGATTTTTATTTATATTTTGCATTTGCATAACTAATTTAATACACATTAATAATTAATGAGGTTATGGAGCAGAAAAGATTAATTTTCAAAATTTTAGTGCTTACTTTTATTCTAACCATAGTAAGTGCTTATAATAAGAAAAAAAGGTAAAAGCACATTTCAAAACATAAAAATTCCTATTCTGTGTTCCATTGTTTCACCGGGATGCCATTATATTCTTTGCTAATTATGGAATTGTAACTTTTTAAATACTGTTTAAGCAATTGATCCATTCTGGACTTATAAAAACATTAATATATTTCTGTGTCTTCTTAACTTATTTTCTTTATTCTAAAATGATTTTCTGTTAATGACATACACAAAAACCAGAGACTTCTCAGGCCAAAGAGGAAAGTATCAGGAGTACATACATTCAGAGATCTGGGTAATGTGCTTCGGATGCAACGTAACTGAAGCAAAGACAAAATGCTTAGTGCATAGATGTGCAAGTTAATTTTGGTAAACAAGATATTCTTCAGCTTGTTTTTAAATCCAGCATTAGTTAGATTACTTTCTTGCTAGTATGACATTTTTAGAGTCCCCTCTCACTAACCCATTTTTTTTTAGAAACTTGTTTGAACAATGTTCATCTAGATAATAGGTCCCTTAGCAAGCAAAAATGAAGTGGTGCAAATATTAAAAGCATTTTGTGCCCTTTGAAAATATTATGAAAGTTACTGCACAGATGGGCTGAAAGTTTAATTACCTCTAAAGAAGAGTGTCAGAGTCATCATTGCTCTTGCAACAACTGGAAATTTAGCAACCAAAATAACCATCAGGAAATGACTCTGAGACAATATATCACACACGTAGAAGCAACAGCTGCCATTTCATTTATGTCACCCAGACATGAGCACTGCCTTCAGTGAACAACGTGGAGATAGTGCTTTGAATTTTTCTTAATTTGACCTTTTCCAGGCATTTCACAAATGCTCCAGAGTGAGAAAGATGTATGAAATACAGTAACATGCATCATAGAAAATAGTGTAGATTTGATTTTATTTCTTTGGGTGTGTGTGGTTTTGCTTAAAAGTTCATAATGCTACTAGAGGCCATAGATTTCTCTTTTGGGAATATTTTTACTATAGAGATAAAACAACTACATTGTTTACTGAGAATTATCCAGCTTTCTTTAAGTGAAAACATTGTGCATTTAGGTTTTTGTAAATAATCATAAGTAATGGTGTGCACTCTTACATATCATCATAAATGGTGATAAAAATCTTATTTCAGAATTGCATCTGTGTGGCAAGATGCAAGGAATTGAAACTATTCAACAATTATTAATTTTTCAGAACAAATATGTATTTCCCCTCAGTCACAGTAAGCGCTTAACGAAGTTTTAAGAGTGTCTTAAAATTGTCACATGGTTCTTGCCGTTCTCTGCTTCTGACAAATTTCTGGTCAGGATCATTTGAATTTAGCATATTACTTTACATGATGATATATTATTTTATGTTATTCTGGGCAAGTATAATATAGTCAGAAGCTATATAAGACATTTGTGCACTGTTTGGCAGAGTAAATGTTTAAAGTACAAGAAACAATATAAATAATTTAGCAAAGTATTAATCCTATGGCATTATGAAAAGATGAATATTAGTAATATAAATTTCTGAAAATCACTATAATTTGTGCTTACTCAAATTTATGGAGTTCCAACTGATAATCCATTTTTTTTACAATGATAATTCATTTTTGCCTCCAAACATGCATATATAATGAACCAATCTTGCCTGAGGTCTTGGGAAACAGAAATACATTTGAGAACATAGTCAAATATACAGTAGTAGCTAATGATTAATTAGAAGCGTCTTGTAATTTCAGAATATACTTGACTCCCTTTATCAAGACACTGCCAAAATAGTATATTCAACAGCTTATACAGAAAATCACAAACCATTTTCATGCCAATTAAAGAACCTTCAGGTATTATAAACTGTGAATTTCTTAAAGTAACTTTTCTGTCTTAAGATTTTAGAATCACCAAATAGAACCTCAGCTCCAAAGACAGATTCCATAGAGATAATATCGAAAAATTTGGTTAGAGCTTTATGCAGAAGATGTTATGTGATATGTAGAGGCAAGAACGACAAACAGAAGAGAAAGGATGCTTAAATATACTGGCATTAATTATTATAAATTAAATGAAAATACAAATAAATAACCAATAGGCACCTCGTAATTATAGCCGCTTGATAATTTCAGTTGGCCACTGACTCCTCTGGCCCACTGCCCCTCCAAGGTAAGAAGTTTCTTCTGCCCACAGGCACTGGAGGTGGAGCTCTGCCTCAGACCGTCCTGATGACTACTGACATCCCTCCCTCACATCTTTCTGTTTTTGACTTCCAGCCAGTTTCTTAAAGATGCCTTCCTTAGCCAAACTACCTTAATTTCCTATCCTTACTGACTCCTGCTAACTTATTATCTACTTTTCTTGCTTTATTATGTGATATCCTTGTTCCATGGTATCTGACATACTATTGTATATATATATATATATATATATATATATATATATACCCATTTTGTTTTGTGACTATTTTTCCTCACTTGTTTATATATTTCTTGAGAGCAGAGACGTTTTTATTTATTTGCTAAATGTTAGGCTCATAATATTTGTTACACAAATAAATGAATGAAGAAAATACAGTATAAAGCAATATGAATGAAATCTGTTTTAATCACATTTCTCATTGCCAAAACGATATCCTATGGCCACAAAGGAAAGCAGGAGAGCTTTATTTTGGCTCATATTTACAATCTGTGGTTGGCTAGCTTCCAGGCAGGATGGCATGGCAGAGCAGGAGAGCAGAGGAGAGACGGGAAGCACATCCTCAGTGACACATTTTCAGACTAGACCCTACTTAAATCAGCTATAATGTCCCTATAATCTAATTATCTTCCAAAGTCCCACCTATGAGGCTTTTGAGAGATATCTAAACCATAAGGAGACTCTAAATACACAATAATAAATTACATATAAGAAATAAATGTTTGTATCTTTTCAAAACAATAAAAAGGAGATGATTGTATACCGTTCTTTTGCAGCCTTATAGCTCCAGGATTCTATAAAGCACACATTTAATTAAGGAGAAGGTGGGGCAAGATGTTGTCTAGGTAAGATCCTCCAGCAATTGACTCCTCACAGACAGAATAATTTGAATAGCTATTTGCACAGCAAACTACCTTCATAGAGTTAAAAGAGCCAGGTGAGAGATAATAATGCCTGCTTTTAGTGCAGTCATTTAAAAAGTGCATTAAAACAGTCAGGAATAAGAGATGACTGCATTACCTCTATCCTACTGTAAACAGTATGGAGTGAAGGAGTAAAGGGTGACACCTTCGGCTTGGGAAAGAGGACAGGAGTTGTGTTCCTGCCCTACACTTGATATTCAGTAGGAGGCCGACCATGGTGAAGCCAGGAATAAACAGAACCATCACAATAAGCACATCCTAACCTAAGACTACAGACTGATTCATTAGAACTGCTTCAGTTGGTGGTGGGGGTGCCTAGTAACAATCTTCTTCAAACTCAAGTAGCAGAAGGTAGAGAAAGACTGCAGGCCAACCAGAGCGCAAAACTGGCACAGGTCTTTGCTGTTTGAAAGGTTGTTACATTGTGTCAGCTTGAGAAGTCTAGAAGCTTAACTCAGTAATTCAGCAGCTCTGCATCCTGGGGTGTAGAGGACAGTCCATTATCCCTATAGGATGTTGTTCATTGTGCCAACTTGAGAAGTTTGGAGGTTTAACTTAGTGACACAGAAGGCGGCCATGTTCCTCACTGTCTAAACGTCCTTATCCTATGCAGCATGAGGGCACTGGAGATGGTATGAATGATACACCCACTCAAGGGACGTTAGACTGCATACAATATAACCGAGAAAAAGACGCTTGCTTGCCCTCCTCTGTTCTTGTTGCTTTTGCTGTTTTCTGAAGTATTGAAGTGTTGCCCCTTGCAGTGACACCCTGACTTAGAGCCCCCTGATTACAGACTAAAGCCTCCACAAACTTTAATTAGAGCATCAGGTATTTTGTCTCCACAAAGAAAGTAAAGTAACCAACACAGTGCTGGACCTGCTATTGTGAGTCCCAGTTCAGGAAGAAAACAAAGGCTCCAAAAATGAGGCCAAACCTTAAATACTGAGCCACAGGACTTGTTCCAATATCAGGGAGAGACCTGTTAGCTGCTGAGGTAGATTCAAGTTTTGGCCTGAACTGCCTTAGTGTGGGCCTGAAAAAAAAAAAAACAAAAACCTGCTCCCCTGTTCCGCAAGACCGTGCAGCTACTTATGGTTAAAGCTTAGGTGCAATCCTGTTTAGAATCAATCTTGGTAACCAAGGGACTGTCTCCACCTACCTTTATCCAACAGCGCAGGTGTTCACAAATCTGTGCTCCCAGACAAAACTTCTCAACTTGCTCAAGCACCAGGCAGAGCCTCGTGTCCCAGTGGAATGCACTTGTGTTTGAGTCTGTGTCACCAGCAGCTGTGACATGACCCTCGTGGCTGAGAAAATTAGATGGAACTCAGCTTAGTATCAGATTTGTCACCCAAGGAAATACCAACAATGATGCTGCTCCAACCTAAGGCAGCCACTGACACTGTGGAGCTCTGCTCTCTGGGGATAAGATAGTAAGCTTGAGATTCTGCTTTGGAACTCATTTCTGGGCTGATAATACCTAATGTGAGGCATATTCTAATGGTGCCCATCCCCACACCAGATACAGTATCTCCAACTGCTCTAAGCCCAGGCAGAGCCCTGTGGCCCCAGCCTGTCAGATGTGCATTCCAGGCAGTATCATCTGTGGTTGAACACAGTAAGTTTGAGCCGTAAGTTCACCTCAACATTAGGCAGTCCATAGCAGTGTAGACTTTGGTCTTGCCTTAGTGCTGCACTGGTCTTGGTGGGGTTCAGAATATGACACAGCATTGCAGTGCTGTTGGTCACTGCACCTGGGGGCCAGGGTCTGCCAGAACCTCACAGTGTTGGCCACGAACTGCTGCCTGTGGATGAGGTGTCTGCGCTTACCTTGAGCTCTGGAAGAAGCTTAATGGCAGGATTCACACTTTACAAATGTTCCCTTTGTTCTTATTGAATAATACATCAATTGCAAGCATGGGAAAAACTTGACCTTGGATTACCATTTATTTTTGACACAGTAACGGTGTACTCGTGGCAAACCCAGCCATAGAACGCAATCCAATCCCAAAATAACAGAAGTGAACACAGGTTTAGAGAAAGGAAATATCATGATTGATTTTCTGGATCATAGACAGAGAAAACCAGGTTATAAGTACAGAACTAAATACAGTATCTTTCAATAACCACATGATGTTACATACTGACAAGCATATAGATCCTTCAGGGAACCATGATCTTTTCTAACAGAATAATGCACCCTAAATCAGATTATACCTGGAATAAGCAAAATATGATGGAAAATTTCAAACAGATATTTTAAACAAGTAAAAGGAGCTTTAAGACAAGATTTAACACTAAAATAGAGAAATTTTTTAAAAATGGAAACAATTGAAAAAATCAAACACAAATCTTTGAACTGAAAAATACACTCAGTGAAATTAAACACAGAAGAGAAGAAATTGATACCAAAATAGATCAACAGAAGACAGAATTACTGAGCTCAAAGACTGCTATTTAAAAATACGGACAAAGCAATAAACCAGAAAAAGAGAATTAAAATAAATGAAGAATGCTTATAAGAAAGTTGGAACAGCACTAAAATGTTAAATATTCAGATTACTGAGATAAACAGGGGCTTGAAAAATGCCAAAGTATTATAAGACATTCAAAAACAAAATGACAAACTTTCTAAACTTAGAAATTGAAACAAATATCTTGGTCAAGGAAGGTTATATTATCTAGCTTTCCCATCTCTGGGACAAAATATCTGACACCACCACCACCACCACCACCACCAACAACAACAACAGAAAGTGGTGGTTTGATTTGTCTCATAGTTTGAAATTTTAGTTTATGGTCAGCTAGGTGAAAGACAGACACGTCATGGTGGAAAGGCAGGGGAAGCTACTCAACCTATGATAGCCTGGAAGCAGGGACAGAGAAATTAGAGGGGATGAGCCACAAGAATATTCTTCTAGATCACACCCTCAGTGTCTGCTCCTTCAACAAAACCCAATCTCCTACCTGCATATTTCATTAAGAACTCATCAGTGGATTAGTAATATGTACATTAAAAAGCGGGAAGATATCAAATAAAGTACCACATCTCAAAGACATAGAAAAATAAACTAGAATAAAACAAACCCAAGAATAATAGAAATAAAAAAATGAAGGTTAAAATAAATAAATGAAAAGAGAAAAAAAACAAGAGACCAAATATAGTGAGCTGATTCTTGGAAAGGATAAACAACATAGACAAACCCTTAACTATATTAAGAAAATTAGAGAAACCACACAAATAAAGCAAGATGAAAGTGAGACATTCAGAGATTATGAAAAACTCTATGCCAACAGTCTTGATAACCTAGAAGAATAAGCCACATATGTAAGCACATACATTTTATCAAGATTAAATCATGATGAAATGCAAAAACTAGCAAACCAATAATGACTAATGTGATCAGGTGAGAAATAAAAAATAAATCTATCATTAAGTAAATGTCCAGGTCCAGACAGCTTCACTGCACAGTTCTACCAAACACTTAAAGGTTTATACTAATTCTCAGCTAAAAATATCAAAGAGAGGAGAATATTTTCAAACTCATTTCACTAAGAAGTCATATTAATATTACCAAAACTAGTAAAGGACATAAGAAGACATAAAAGCTAAGCCCAATATCTTTGATGAACTTAGATGCTCAACAAAATGCTAGCAAACTGAATCTTGCTGTACATTTAAAATATTTCTGACCATGATCAAGTGAAGTTCACCCCAGTGATGCAAAGTTGATTCCACATATGCAAATCCAGATTATGATGTAATGGGTCAAAAGAATGATGGACAAAATGTATATGATTATCTCAATAAATGAGAAAAATGATTTGATAAAATTCAATATCACTTTGTGATACAGAACCTCAAGAATTAGCATAAAAGGCAGTAGCTAACATTATGCTGAAAGCTAAAATTTCCTAAGACTTGGAATAATAGGATATCAGTTTTATTCAACACAATATAGAAGACTTACCCATAATAACTTAAAAAGAAAAAAATAGTGCTTCCACATGACAAAGCAGAAAGTCAAATTGTTATTGGTTTTAGGAGGTATGCTTTTACATTCAAAATATCCCAAAGACTCCATGAAAAAAGAAAAAAAATAAAACTATTAAATTTTAAAATTCAACAAACATGTTGAAATCAACATATAGTTTTCAGAAGCATTACTACATGTCTGTAGGCAATTATCTGAAATAGAAAGAAAGTCAACAATCTCATTTATAATAGTTACAATGACACTAAAACATCTAGGAATACATTTAATGAACCAGCGACACAAGGGAAAGATCTCCAAGATGAAATCTATGAACCACTGAGGAACCACTGAGGAAATAACTGAGGAGGACAGAATATATTGAGAGTCATCTTGTGCTCAAGGATTGGTAGGTCAATATTGTTAAAATGTCCACATTATCAAAGGCAATCTATAAATTCAATACAATACCTATCAAAATATTGATGAGATTTTTTTCAAAGAACAAGAAAAAAATACTAAAAGTTGCATGAAAAAACAATTATAGCACTTGAAAACATCAAGTACGTAAAGCATGTTTGTCTAAAGCAGGAGGCATTATACTTACTTCAAAACACATTACAAAACTATGTTTAAAACAGCATAGCAATACCGTAAAAGCAGACATACTCCAATGGAATAGAATAGAAAGCCTCCATTAAACCACATTTGTACAGTCAATCAAATTTTGACCAAGGTGCTAAGAGGGTTTTTGTTGTTGTTGTTTTTTTTTTTGTTTTCTGTTTTTTGTTTTTGTACAGGGGATCCAACTCACGACCGCACGCTTGCAAGGCAGGCGCTTATGCCGCTAAGCTAAACCAGTCCCAACTAAGAGGTTTCTTGATGAATGGTTTTGGGAAAATTGGAGATACATATGCTCTCCATTTACAAAAACCAACTCAAAATGCATAAAAGATTTGAGCATAAAACTCAAATCTATAAAATTGCAGGAAAATAACAGATAATGTTTTACCACATTGGAACAAAGAAAGAAAAATTGTCACACACCAAAAGCACAGGAAATAAAAAAAGCAAAAGTAAAAATTGAGTTGTGGTTCCTCACAACCAAGGAAACAACAGAGTGAGTATAGCCTACAAATTGGGAAAAAATATTTGAAATTTTATGTATGTAAAAAGGGGTTTTTGTCCAAAATATGTGAGAAAATCTGAGAACTCAATTACAAAACCCACGAATAACCCAATTAAAAAGGGCAGAGCTATCACATCTCAATACATGCATACAAATGATAAAAATATGTGGAAATATCCAAAATTACTCACCTTTAGAGAAATGCTAATTTAAACTACCAGAACTGTCATCTCACTCAGGAATGGCTACTATCAAAAAAACGATAAAATGTACTGAGAAGGATGTAGAGAAAAGGCAAATCTTGCACACTATTGCAGAAATAAAAATTAGTACAGCCAGAGTGGAAACAGTACACAAATTTCTCATAAAACTACTACCTTGTTATCTAGTAATCCTTTACCTGCTTATATATCCAAAGGAAAAGAAATCCCTATCTGGAAAGACATCTGCACCCTTATGTTTATTGCAGCATTATTCATAATAAACAAGAAATGAAAACAACCTTTGACCCTTAAATGTAGAATAAATAAAAATATGAACATGCATAGCTATAATATGTATTCTAATATATACTGTATATAGATTCGTGTATAGCATACTATTCAGCTTTAAAAATAATTGTGGCCTTACTGGGAATTGTAGATCATCATGTTAAATGAAATAAGCCTCACACAGAATCACAAATTCCACACATTTCAAGTATGAGTGTATGCAAATCTAATAAAGCCGATCTTGCAGAAGTTGAGAGTTAACTGCGGTTCCCAGTGGCTGGAGAGTCAAAGAGGGCTGAAGAGAAGTCAGTTCACTGGATATTAAGTTAGAGCTGGAAACAGGGTGCTATTAGGCCAGCGGTCTAGCTGAGTGGCACAGCCCCTCCTGGCTAGCATGAGGTCCTGGGTGTGATTCCCCATGTCCCACCACTCACATAAAACAAAGCAAAGCAAAGCAAAGCAAAACACTCCCCAAAGGGTACAGTAACTATACATGATGTCAAAGTGCTGTATGTTTCAAAAAAGTTGGAAAAGATTTAATACACTTGCCATAAAGAAATGATAAATTTTTGAGGGAATAGATATATTGAGCCTGATTTAAGCACTATCCAAAGTTTCTGTGTATAGAAACATCACATTGTATTCCATAAATACATATGAGATGTAAGTTTTTGTATGTCAGTTTAAAAATAAACTTAAATTCAAACAGAAGATTAAATGTATGCACACATATTTTGTATGGTTTTGCTGTAATGTATTTAATATTTTCAGTAATATAAAGTGAAAAAAGGAACATACAGAACTGAAAGGAAATATTATGAGTTGAACCTTATTTCTTTAATGATTATTGGTGAGAAATTTACAGGTAAAAAGAGAAGACAATTCATCTCTTCTAATAACCATGTAAACATACTGGTAAATGGGTTTTCTTATAAATAGGCCAATGCTACTTTTAAAGAAGAGAATTCTACATATGAAATGTAATTAGCATGAGATCTGTGGTTTACAATGCTCATGGTAACCCAGCATAGAATTTATAGCTACTCAAATAATATATCCTAAACTAAATAATTTATAAAATTTAGATAACAGTAACGTAAGTACTAATAGCTGTACATAAAGTGACACAGGGCTGGGGATTTAGCTCAGCAGCATAAGCACCTGCCTTGCAAGCACTCGGTCAGTCATGAGTTCGATCCCCAGTACCCCCCCAAAAAAAAGTGACACAAAAATTCACTTAAAGACAAGCCCACTTGCTGAGACTAAAGACACAATGTCAGATGTGGAAAGGAAGACTGAGGTGCTGTGAGAAATGGCCCTCATTATGATAGTCCTTTAGATCTCTTATTGGCTGGTTTCCTTGAAATACTAACGCTTGGTAAGTCCAGTAGCAAACAACTAAAAATTCTTTCAGAGGTTGATACTGGAGCACAGTTCAAAGGGACTTTTTAAGTATAAAAGACTTTAAATTATGAGATGTGGAGTTCATTTTTTATTCTTACCAAGAGATATTGAAGACTTTCCCTAAAACCTCTCAGTATAGGATTTTTCTTTGTAAAATAATAATTCTTCAATGGCTTTAGACAAGGCATAAATAATGCAGTGTATATTTAACATAACAGTTACTGAGTAAATATACAGTGCATATTTGTGTGTGCATATATTCCAGTTTTCTGCCTTCTGTAGGACTAATACATAAATGATATCTGATATATTACTTTCTGTTTTGAGAATAATAATTACTGAATAAATCTAATTCATAGTTAAAATAGCATGGCATCTAGATGTGACAATTCCTTTGTAGTCGTTTATGATTTATTAATAATCAACTCTGCATCTGGTAATAAACTAGTCATTTTCCATATACTATTTAATGTAAACCCCAGAGCAATATTCTAGTATATTGCAATCTTCATTTTATACAAGATGAAATAGAGGCTCACAAAGGTGACATAATCGAAGAAAGGCATTTATATATTCCATTTGCTTTTACCCTTAGTTCCTAATATAATGGCTTAAACTTACTAAATGTGTTTGATGCATTCTGTAACTAAACCTTAAGAACTGCTTTAAGATAAGACAAAAGACGAGTATGTGCACAGGAAGCTTGAATATGTTGGAAGATTATAAATTACTGCCACAGGATAAATTTTAAAAGATGTGATTGATTCTAAGTTAGGATACAGGAAATATTGTCAAGGAAAACCAAAACCACAAATAACAAGCCTAGCAAGGATCAGTTAAACTTATACAGAAATTGTCAACATGTCTCAAATTATAAAGGGAAAATAATGCTCAGGGTATTTTTCTGTGAAGAGAAAGATGTTGCTAGTTTGCTATCTTAAAAAAAATGCTAAGATTATACATAGGCAACTTAAACCATATGCAATATGTACTTGCTATATTTTTATTCCAAAATTTTTACTTTTAGCAGTATTAAGAGATTCTTTATTTGAAGATCTCAAAAGATAAAATTATTTTTCATTTCCAAATGATGAAGAATACTGATAAATTACACCTGTTATCACTGTGCCTTTATTGCTTTTTTCTGGTCACATCAATGGTTTAATTTTTTTTTATTTCAAGGATTAGACTCAATGAAATACAGTTTTAAGGAATACTTGTGTATGAACCACTTTAAAGTTTACTTTCTCAAAACGATGTATGCTACAGTCATGCAGCAACTTAGACAGCAACTTCCTGCCTTAAATATTGTCAGCAAGAAGAGAAAAAAACGTCTTGAACAAATGCCTCTCCTCAAATGTGAGAAAGTGACATTGCCAGTGAATAGAGGTGCTGCCTCTTATCTGTGCTTAATAACCTTTCTCACTGGCACCCATTCAGCTGTCACTTAGCACAAAGACAGGTCTGCATGTCATTTAACAGGTCTGCATTAATACACCTAACCAATCAATGGCTCGTACCCATTCCACAAGGACACCAGTCTGTAACCATTACTAGACACTGTCAACAGAAAATGACAAGAGTCACAAAAGGCAAAACGATGTCAGTCTAATCAAAGAGCAGACAAAAAGGCAAACAACGCCACCCAGGATAGAAGTGTAACAAGGACACTCAGAGGCTGGCAGAAGCCACTCTTGGCAGGTTCCAGTGGAACTGGTTTGAAATTCAGTGATATAAAATCCACTATAATGATTTGGGCAATCAAAACTATTTTTCCCCAGTTCAATTAAAATCGGCAACTGCTGCTAGCAGAGGAAAATCTGTATCGGTGTATAGGTGTATGAATGAAGAAGGTACATTTGAATTGATTTTACAAAAAATAAAATTATTTTTCCATACTGAGGAATGTCCTGGAACCTAATTATATTATTTTAAAATTTGTTTAATGGATTGCTTCAGTTTTGTTTCAAGGGAAAAATAGATATTTTAAAAATCTTACAACATAAGCTGACAGCTTTGAATCCATCGATGTATACACTGACAAGATAGCTGTTCATATTAAGCAGTGATAATAATGATGGATTTGTATGATTATGGATGTGAAATAGGCCTAAGAGATTATCTGGCCCAACCTGCTCATTTACCAGCTGAGAGGACTGAATATAAGAAAGAATGAACGAGATGCCCGCGAGCCAGTGGCAAAGCCGGGCTTCTGGCTCTCACTCCAGCTCTTTTTCAAAACACTGTTTAAGATTCATGTTTTGCATTACAATGCAATTTCTATCCAGGAAAAAAAGATACCATATCGTTAATTTTCCATGTACATGTAATGCATGTTATCATGAAACAGTGACGAGGGAATCACTAATTAAGTTACTTCAAATAGAACATTCATAATCAATGGAGTATCATCTTACTGACCATGTTAGACGCCTCCTTCCCTATCCTGGAGTACTTGAGGATGTGCCCTGCCTTTCAAATACACTAGAAATGAACACCAAAACTAAGCTAGACACTGAACTGAGAGCAGCAAATACATAGGCAAAATGGCAGAATTGCCCTTTGCTGAGTTCCCATGATACTAATCTGACATAGCTGGCTGCTTTATCATACAATTTTCATGGATTCACTGTTCTGGTATCACCTCTGACACTTTTATCAGCACCTCTTTGTGCAGGAACCCCTTGCTGCTATTATAGGCAACTGAGTTACATAGTAGTATCATAGGAAATCAGACAGGGCCCTAGAAGCAGCCAATACAGAAGACCAGATTACCTTGCAACTGTAGGGGAGACAGACGCCTCTGCTGTGGCATACCTCAAGACAAAAGATGAAACAAATGCACCCACAAACTTCAGGTATTAATATTCTAAATAGGCATCAATCACCCTGAGAAAGCCAAGAGTCACTAAGTCAACTGCCGACAGGAAGAGCCCCTGTTATGTATTCATGGCCATTTATGTGACCCGCTTCCCCACTTGTTGCCAATTGAATTTTACCTGAACAGTTACAATCTTATTGATTGACCAGAGTGCTGTGCCACCTCATGCCCACTTTGTGATTTCCCATTTTTCCCCATTTTAGACCCGCCTCACCTTGTGGCTTGGCTCTAGGAACATCTTTAGAAACATAGTCCTGAGCAACGCACTCAGGATCCCTTCTGTCTCTCTCTCAGATAGAAGCTTTCTTTCTCTTAATAAATGTATTTTGCTCTTAACCTCTGCTGTTCCTAAAATTTATTTTTCAACTTTAGAAAACATGAACTCCTACTGGACACACAGCAGGTTGGGAGTTTCTTTCCCCTGTATCACTGCCATGCTGCCGCTTGGAATGCTCTTCTCAGCCAAGCCTGGAGCATTCTTTCTGCCAATCTGATTTCCCGTAGCTCATGTTCTGTTCAGTCTGTTTCCGGGGTGGGTTACACACATGAAGGGCTGCTTGCTTATACCTTTTCTGGGAGATACTTTCTAGACAGATCCCTGCTTTGGACTGACAGCTTTTTTTAGTAACTAACATTGAAATTGTATTTTGAAGCTTACTCTTCCTTTGTTATCACAACCCTTTTTTATCCACTTTCCTTATAATAAATAAGGATACTCTGCCGCTACTTCTGCTATTGTTTAGCATATAAGGCAAATCTACAGCACAGATTATCAGTTAATGTTATCTATACCTATTAGGAATATGTTGGGTTTCAATATCTGGAATTCTGCAATAGAAATATATTTCTTTTCATTTTTAAAATTATACTATAATGCCCATTTCAGTAATACCTATACTAAAATTTTAGTGTATTAAATATGCATAAACAAAATGCACATATATTTCTTAAGATCCTGAATTCAAATTGTTTTCTTCTCCAAATTCTTCTGGTCAAGTTGTTACTGGGTTTGAGGGGAAGCGAACATTCAGCACCATGTTCACTACTATAACCTCTACCTCCGTCTCGTTATTTCCCTGCCTCTTCCTCTTTCAGTTGAGGTAATTTCACTGTGAAGGAATTTTTGTCTCACTATTTACCTATATTGTTTCTCCTAATTTTTTGCACAAATACCCATTCTTTGTGCCTTTATCTTAGGAACACCTACCTTTTATTTGTCTTCCCAATTTCACAATTAAAACACATACGTTTTAACTGTGTGCGTAATTCCTTTACTGCTTTAGCGAACAACATTTTCAACTTCTGGCTACAATTACTGTTTGTCAAATCCCTTCCTCCTATGTATATTCATATACACATGAATGATAGGATATTGGGTACATTATACCTGGTGAGATCTCATTAATAAATTATGTGTCCCACGGTCAGTTGTGTCTATTCTGCTGAACTCTCACTCATCTGTCCTCTCAGTTCATTCAGATTATCAGTGGTGTGTTATACACATCTGTTAAATTCTTACAATGCTGAGTGGTCAGAGAAACAGTAGTTTTCTGAAAATTCAACAGTATTTAATTTTATAAGTAGTCAACTGGAAATTATTCCACAATAATGCATTTCAAAATGTAACTTGTTTGTGAATGAGTTAGCTATCATACTGACATGAAAATTTGGGGCGGTTCATCTTGGATGGGGGCTAAGTTTCCATTTCTATTGATGCTATTTCTAAATGCCCACCAAATGCAGAATGGATGAAAAAGATGTAGTTTTATACAATGGAATATTACTTTCTATGACATTTAATAAACATTTCAACTTTCATCCTTTAACTTTAGGTTTTAGGTTTTGAAGTCAGTATCAACTTTTTATTTGGAGTTATTTGATATCACAGCATTTAAGTTGATGTTACATTTTTTTTCTGGATGTGTATTAAATTTTTCAAATACTCCCAGTTTTAAGCTGCCTGTTTTCATGATTTACTTTAATTTATCAATCTAGAAGATGTTTTCTTATAAGAGAAGTGCATGACAAGAAAATCCAAAGAAAGATTTTTAAACCAATGTCACCAATTCTTGGTTTTCTATGACAAGCCTTAAAATTTATAGTGCAGCAAGGTTTAAAAAAATACATTTCGTTCTTCTAGTACTGTACACTACAGTTCAGGAGCAGTCAAACTGGTACTTTACTGCATATTTTTTCCTTTAAATATAACTGGTACAGAGGCTGGGAAAAAAGCATGCAATATTAAAAATATGACAAGAAGTGAAGACTAGTAAGGAAAGAGAAATGTCAAATTGTAAAAATACATTTGAGCGGAAAAGAAGCATGTTCTTGGTAGGAGTGCATCATGTTGAAGTTGTGTATTGCAATATAGATGAATAAGGTATGTGAAAGAAAGATACTGCTCATAATTAATTGAGCTTATAAACTCTTTTTTCTTATTCAGCATGGTGATAGTTTTTAAAATGTAAGAGACTTGGAGAAGAAAAAAAACCCACAGCAATCGTCATTCTTCTTTCCATGTACATAAATAAAAAATGAAAGAAATAGAAGTGCAAGTGAAGCTACAAGACACCTTTGATATGACAATGGGGGGATTAAATCATTACTTCTCTTCTTTTAAATTTTTCATTTTGAAATAATTTTAAAATTTCAGTTTGTGAAGATAGTATGAGGAACTTTTATACATTTTAAATCTTTACTCAGATTTCTTAATATTACTATCTTATATAATCATTGAACATTTATCAAAACTAAGATGCTGGCTTTGGTACAACATTGTGAACTAAGCCTTGGACATTATTTCATATTTTAAGTGTCAAAAAATGTTCTTTTCCTCTCTCTGAGTTCAATTAAGGGTGCTATATTGCACTTATTCATTATATTTCCCTACTCTCTAATTTGGAAAAAATTTTTCAAGTCTTTCTTAGTTTTTAATATCATCAATGATTTTGAATAATTGATGTTTACTTTGAGGTATTTTGGAATATGTTCCTGAATTTGGTATTTCTCCTTGTCACATGGGTATTGTGATTTTTTGAAAATGAAGGCACAGAAGTGAAGTTTCCACTTGATCGCTTCACATCAAGGGACCTATGAGAACAAAACAAATTATTAATGGTAACTTTAAACTTCATTACTTGGGTAAAATGGTTTCTTAAAGATACTGCTCTCCTGGTTCAGTCTACACTAGAATTAAAGCTTTCTTTATTTTCTCTCTAGTCCTACCAGTTAAGAAACTGGTGGATGTCCAGAATCTTTAATCTGCAGAAATGAAAGCAGCTATGTCAATGACCTCCAAAATTCTCCTAAAGTGATTTAACATGTGAAAGTGTGTGATAAATCAACAAGGGAATATTTAGCTTGTTCAAAAAAGAAATGCACTTTCTATTCAAGATATAATCGGAAAGTTATTTGTAGGACAAACGTACTTTGTAAAATATGCATCACTGAATTAAGCAATATGAAACATTTTCCTGGCTCTCCTAGTTTCACTCTGTGGCTACCAATATCCACTCTTATTGTGATGGGTCTTCTTCTTCCAACTGGTCACTTTAGATTGCAAGCCTAGATGACTCTAACATAATTGTCACTATGATTTAAACCTAATTGTCACTATGATTATCTTGGGTCTTGCCAAGTAAAATACATTTTCAGGTATGCCTAGGTAGGTCCTGGACGTGTGACCTTGGTGTTTACATCTGGTCCCTCTCACCTCCCTCTCTCCCTCTCTGATGCTGTTCCACTACACTGCTTCTGTCATAATGAACTAAGCAGCTGTCAGCTTTGTGTCACCACTCCTCCCTAGCCTGATATTTCTGTGTGGGAGCCAGATGATGATGGGTTGCATTCTCTGAAACCATGAGACTTATAAACTTCAGGTGATGGATATTTTCTCCCAGAAAAAGAAAGCTGAGTAATCAAAAAAAAAGAATGACACCACAGAAGTAGGGCTGTTGCTATGACTAAACCTGACCGTGTGGTTTCAAACTTTTGACACTGGTTTTTGGGAGGAGTTTAGAAAGTTTTGGAGATAATAGTCAGAGAAGCCTTAGCATACTGCAAGGAGAGCCTGATGAGTAATTCAAAGGTTAAAAGACCAGAATGATGAGAGTTATGTGGACAGTCAAGGCAGATTCACATGGTTGTGGGTGGGAGCAATGATTTCATTAACAATTGGACTAGAGATCATGTGTCTATATTCTAGAAAAGAAAAAAAAATGTGTCTATATGTCAGATGCAAGAGTTTTGGGGTCAAGGAGTGTTCTGGTCAGATATCAAATGAAGATATGGGAGGCAAATCAAGAAGCCAAAGAGAGGACAATATGTGAAGGTCTCAGAGAAGACAGTGTGAAGCCGAAAGTGCACTGGAGCCCTCAGGATGTCAGAGATTCCAGAAACATGAAATGATTTATGAGGAAAGCTTCGGGCTGAGAGTGAAACCAGCCCAGAAAGGGACTATATGATTTCCAGCCAGCAAAGCCATGAAGATGGTACCACCAAAGCTCCCTGGAGTTGACATCCTGCCACAGTAAACCCAGGATGCTGGATAGGGAACTACAGGATTCAATATTTACCCTGTTGGTTTTCAGTCTTACATCTAGCTCCCTAAACTTCCTTTTTGAAGTGGTAAGGTTAGCTGTGCCCTTGTCCTTGGGATTATGTGACTTGGTTTGATTTTTATTGTGGTTCACAGCCAAGTGATTGCTTTGATTCTCAAAAGAGAGTTGAACTTGGACATTTTAGCAATGCTGGCAGTGTTGAGAATCTAGGGAGGGATTATTGTGTTTATTGTGTTTCAATAGTATGCAAGATACTCATATCATGGTAGGTAAAATTCTTAGCCAGTTACTGAGCTTATTTTTTTAAATTAAATATTGTTTAAAATGTGTTTGGGTGTTAAGTTGACAAAGATTGAAATGTAATGCTTAAGCTTGTCAACTTCATTACCTTGAAAGCTCTGTAGGAAATTAAAGAGGCTCAATTTGGGTGGACCTGGGTGGGTCATGAAGGTGTGACTTTGAGTTGCTTTCCTTTTCCTCTCTGGTGAAGTTTCTCTGCTCTCTTTCAAGCTACCATGAAAGAAGCATCTTGCGGTTTTGTAATAACACACTCCCACTCCATGTTTCTTCCTTGGAACCAGGCAATTGTGAAGTGAACTCTGAAACCATGAACCAAATAAATCCTCATCTTTCATATTTTTTCCAGAAAAAGCAAAACAAAAACAAAAAAAGTAATACAGTGACACATTGCACTTGTCATACCTCTTATTTGTAACGGCTAATGGCAGGTGTTTCCTTAGAAATCCAGTGGTTAGAAAACATAATCACTAATGATTCTGGCCAGGTCTACAGTTGACCAGGAGGAGAAAGGACAAATTACTACATGGTAGGTGAACAATGGGTAGAAAAATATGGCAAGTAAAAATAGAAAATACATTTTTCTTCCTCACATTGAGTCATTTTGGTCTATTTAGCTCTGAGATGGAGCATCTCGGTCTGTTCACAAAATGCTGCAGTCCCCTTTTGAGAAAAACCTATAAAGTACATGTTTTTGCTTGATGATATCCTTAATATTTCTTATCCCTTATTTGCAGTGAGGAATATTTTCCCTAGGTGTTCATATTTGAATCATGAGAACAAACAATTTTCTGTAGGTATGTAGGTGAAAGACACCTTCATTTCAGTTTCATAAAAAATTCACAAGTCAAATTGGATTTAAAAGTTAGTCAAACAGTATTGAGAAATAAACCAATGTTGCCTTAGTTTTAAAAATCATTTCAAAGGCAATAGCTTTTTCATTTATTTTCTTCTTTTACTTTTCTTCAAGTAAGCTTACAGTAAGTAAAATTGCCTATAGTGCCATTCCTGTGTAAGGAACCCCAGGAGAAGGGCAGATGCTTAACTAATTTCTAATAGCTAGTTGCCCACAATTATAAATTGTGCTTTCAGAGTCAGTAATTTACTTAATTCATTTCAAAATTGCTTGATGCAAATACCAGTTAACACAAAATAACAGGACAAAGAAAATCTAAATGATCATACCTCTGCTTTATTAAATCAGCTCTGAAGAAGCACACGTGCGTGCGCGCGCGCACACACACACACACACACACACACGGGTTGTATTTTATGGCCACTTCTGAAGCACTTTGTAGACATCACATAGATATAATTCCTTTCCTAGTTCAGGCAACCTCTGCAGTGGTTGTTCAGTCTTATATGACTCTAAAACTGTGCATTTGAGTCAGAGGTGCCTATGGCATGAACAGCCTGGGTTACCCTCCAGAGATCTGTCACACCTTATTTAGCTCACGCATGGACTCAGAAATCTGGAAAATGTGCTCTATAAGGCATCCCAGCACATTTTGCAAGTAGTAAAGTTCAAGCTATCGAAAAACTTTTCAGTGTGACAATTATATAACACAATATGTGACCTTTACAAGATTTAGTTTGAGAAATCTGTGCTGAGGGGGTTCCCTCCTCCAATCATATTCCTTGCATGTTCTCTGCTTCCTGTCTTAAACATAAATTTTAGACAGAAAAATAGTCTAGCTCTATGTCAACCATTTGATCTATATTACACCAGACAGTGTTTCAGCATTATAAAGACAGCAAAATGTGTGTTGCTGTCCTGCTACCTCATCTGACAATTTGAAGTAATATGGTTTCCAAATTATTCTATTTATCTCTGGACAAGATCATAGTGGTGAAAGATGTGGTCATGAGGAGATTTCTTCAAAAGAATTAAACTGGCAGCCAGTGGTTGCCACTGGGCTGGTACAGAGGCAGCAAGCTGGTTCAAGGTATAAAACACCAGAATCTAAAATGGAATAGATACGAGTCTCCTCTGAATTAATCAGTGAAGTTAGAAGAATGATACAGTCTTGACTATGAAGAGTGGACTTGTAGATAATTTTTTTAAATCAAATTCTTAAATTAGATGTATTCAACATTTTGAAATATTTCATATATTAGATGTGTCATTTTTGTCTACAAATAGTTTTTAATGCTTGCTTATAGCATTTTACATAATTTTGTTTGACAGTAAAGCCATCAAGCTTAGACTGTTAATCATTTTTGACATTTTAGTGACTGGAAAGCTGGACTCGTGTCTATGTACTCCTTCACTCAGTATGTATCAAGCATTTCCTGTATGCAATGAATTTTTCTAAGTTCCCAATACAATAATGAGAAAATAAAAGATAAATCTCCTTTATCCTTTTCTTTTTTGTTTTTTTACCATTTTTAGGCAAAACCATATAACAGTCTGTTTCTTTTTTTTTAAGCAAAACCTATATAAGTTTTACATTCCTACTAAGGAACCACAGCAGAACTCATAAAGCGCAATCAGAAGTGGTGCAAAAGAAAGAAGATACAGAGTTTACAGTAGTGTAAAGAAAGTTACACACATTGCTTCCGGTGATCTCTCTTCAGTGTAGCCAAAGGTGACCCTGATAGTGGAAAAGTAAAAGTAAAGAGAGTTACCTTCTGTTAAATAAACCCAGGCATCTATGGTTGATTTCTACAATTTGAGGTCCATTTATACTGCATGCGGTGGCATGTTACATGATTACCATCATTTCATGGATGAAAAAAAAAACAAATAACAAAACCAAACCAAACCAAAAACATCATTTTTGAAGAAAGCTCGCTCGCTCTCTCTCTCTCTCCCCCCCCTTTATTCTCCCCCTGTGAACTAACTCCTTTCCTGGTAATGACATTTTGATTTTGTATACGATTAAACAAAACTAGAGGAAAATAAATAATACAGATATCTATAACAAAATTACTAGTATGAACCACTTTGATAAATTTAATAGAGTTTCTAATTATTGACATGACTATGTTATTAAAGTTAACAAACCAATAGGCACACTGAATGTTTTGACATGTTTTGACAGCTTATTTTGTTGAATTATTATACTGATAAATTTTCATTTTATTGTTAAAAAATAAAGGCACTCATCTCTGGCTCAATTAATAGATATCAACTGTTTAAAATTTATATTTCTCACAATAAAATAACTGACTAAAGAATGGTTATAGTTTCAATATAAGTATCTTCTATGAAAAACAACTTTATAATATGTAGTATTTCTTAAATGATTATGCAAAAGCGCTCGCAGAAATAGAGATCACAATGGAATCTCATGAAGATTCTTCTTGTGGGATAAGACAGACATTTCACAGGTCCAAGAATTTGTACATTAATACATAAAATAAATTGAAGGTATTTACTTCTCTATTATTTTTAAGCCACAGGGAAATACTCTTTGTTCTTGTTTCCAGATTAGGTATGAGATAAATGTACTACATTAGTTGAGGTATCCTAGTTTTCACTCAGGCAACACAAGTTTTCTTCACTTAAAATCCATAGATCTGGAAGACTTTTTTGAAATATTATAGGAAACCTGTCCCTGAGGTTTTAGGTGAGGATGCTCGGGCTTATAAACTGAAGAATCCGGAACCTTACAGTTGCTGTGAGAGTATGTAATAATTCAATGAAAATAGATAACTGAAATATGCTATTCTTACATTTTTATTTATTCAAAATAGATAACTGAAATATGGGTTTGTCACTCCTAATTGACTTGACTATGTGTATTACTATAGTCACATTTGAGCATTCCATGAACAGGGAGTAACAGTGACTGCTAGGAGAAAATAGCCTATGCTAAAAGTTTTGAATTATATGTTTCACTGGAAATTCCAAGATTTTTAGATAGAAAATTTAGATAGTCTTATTCTTCGTACAAGATACAGCTTGTATGCTTACACTGATACTAATAATTTTTACTTGCTTTTATTGAGTCATATACATGATTATGAACTTTTAGTATAATATTATATATATATATATATATATGTAATATATATATATATTTAACTGGTGATTGAACTCACAACCTTGTACTTGACAGGCAGGTGCTTATGCCACTGAGCCCTGAACTGGCCCTGAACTTTTATTAACATGATGAAGCTTGTTGGAACTTCATCATATTATTTTAGTAAAAGAGCAGGAAAAAGAATATGGGTATGTCACAGGAGATTAATACATAAACCTTAGGATACATCATTTGCCTACATTGCTGCTAAAGGACCATTCTCTGTATGTAATAAAGTCAAACCAGAGTCTGGAAACTGTCATGAAACTACTGATTATATATATATACTTTGGATTCATTAATAGGCAGGATAGGTGTCTCTTCATTCTCACAAAGTATGAATACAAATATACTTACTGTATACATTTAGTATTTTCCTCATGGATCAAAATAACTCCTGATCTCTGACATTAATATAGCTTATACATGCTATATATATATATATTAATATTTCATAAACATGGACTAGTCCACTGTATTGTTGACACCATGCTGAATGGATATGCTGAGCAGGAAGTAGTAATCTTGGTACCCTACTAACAAAACCAAATATCAGAGCTATGATCAATGATTCAGGGATCTGTTAGATACATAAAATGCAATTATTCAAGCATTCTAGGGTATTGTCTTTAAGTTAAAAGGAAATTATTTAATTTTGAACATCTTACTACTAAATATCTCGAGTTCTCTTTATATTATGGTGCAACTATGTAAAATATTTGGAAAACCTGCTCTGATCCATTTATCTGCTAACACGGACTTCTCTTGGGAATGGAGTCAGACTCTTTCCTTGGTCGCCATCACGTTAGTTCAGTAAGTACATGACTGGGGAGCGATGGTAACGGAGCTGAAGAGTATAGTTTGGTGGAGACAAAGAATTAACTGAAAATCTTTCATCTGATGCTACTAATTGATACTCTAACATTGGTAGCAGAGAAAGTGATTGTTTTGACATAATTAATTCATAATACTTGTCAACAGATTTAATACAAATGTGCCTTTAGTTCATTTTCCCAATAACAAAAATTTAGTTTTACTGGAACTGACACTAAGTATGAATTTACATGTTACATCATCACACCTCAAAGTATAGCTTATCCAAGGACTTATTAAAAAATGAAGATTTCTAGTATAAGAATGTATTCTAATTATGTACTTACACCTGTGAAACTAGAATTATAGACTAATGTTTATTGTATAATGCAGTATGCATCAGTGTGGAAGGAGTAAATACTTTATGGCATATTAATATGGCAGAGAATCACATTTCACTTAAATATACCTATTAATAAATATTTATGGTAAATATATCATCTTTTGTTTATTTTGGGCTTTATTTCATATCAATCAATAAATATTTGTGGTAAAGATATTATTTTTTGCACATTTTATCTTTCTTTAATGTTTCCAAAACTAGTATTTAACATTATCCCTGTTTTAAAACCAGATCTGATTAATATCTAGGTCCAAAAAGGCTGAGGCACATAAAAATATTTCTTTTTTGTAACTACCTTTGGTCTTAAATTTGATAACCTATCAGGGTTAAGGACAACTGCATGTGATTTGACAACTATCAAGTATGTCTAAGAATTAAAAATTTATTCCTAGCATTCATTTATAAGTAAAAAATGTTATGCAAGAGTGTATGAATTTGCTCATTATTGGACAAAACAATTATATATTGTGAATGCCATAACTCTTCAGTAAAGTTTTCAATAGATAATAGGAAATGTTAATTATATTCAGATTAAGTACTTTAATATGTTTTACTTTAATGTATATAAAAATGTAATACATACTTATAGATTATTTAAAAAATTGAAAAGTGTTCAGATATAGGTATGTAATGAGTACCTAAGTTTCTTTAAATGATTGTAAACCTTTCCCCTGTACAACTGTAAAAAAGCAAATCTTGAATATATTTCATAAAAACTAAATCAATGCTCCAATTGGTTTTCACACTTTACTTTTGCAATTCTCTTTTTTCTTGTGTATCATTGTACACCCCCCAGTATTACTTGTCTTAGAATAGAAAGAAAATATTGTTTTACATTTAAAGAATTTGAAATTCTATCATAACTACTTGAAAATCCTTCAAGTCTTTAATTTTACATATTTATGAGGTACAGTAAAAACTTTCAATATATGTTTACAATGAAAACTTTCCAGAGTCCATGTCCTCATCATTACTTTGGAGACTTTGGTTCTCCTCTTGTAGTTGTTCATAAAATGTAAAATAGGTTAATGGGAAATAGAGCAACCAATTATCAAATACTAAAGTAATTGTCAATCCATATAAATAGAAACTGGTTACTCAAGAAGAAAGAAGAAACTAAATTTCTGCTTCAAAACCAGGACATCTTTACAGAAGTTAATGATCAAATTTTAAAATACAGAAAATAAATTTTGGAAATATTTTTTATACCTTGTATATCAAATGCTTGTTAAACATTATGCATTTCTACTGTAGAAACAATTATTTGACTGTATTGAATTTTAAAAATATTCATTAAAGAAACATGAAGAATAAAACCACCCTTGGCAAGATGGACTAGATCCATAACTGATGGCATTAATGTATGCATATAACCTTAAAATAATTTATAAAAGCAAGAAATTTGAAAACAAATTTAGCAGAATAGGTGAATAGGTAAAAAAGAATTTTTAACTTCATTGTAATCCCTACATGAACATTAAAACCACTATTACATTCTATATTATTTTTATCACACTGACAAAATTTTGATTTGACAAGACCAAGAGATAGAAATAAATTATATTCATATATAGTTAGTTAGATATTAAGTTGACTTACAACTGAAGCATTTTAGTTATTTTACCAAGTTGATTATTGCCTATTCTGAGACATGGGGATTCTGTTTATATACTAGGAACTGTCTAACATCAGAAAAATTAAAGACATCAGCAAGGCCGTATCATTAACGTTCATAAGAGCAAAAGCCTGGACACAACTCAAAGACTCATCAATGGACCCAAAATTCAAGGGATACACCATGACCGTGTATTCAGACAGTGATGCATTACACAAAAATCAAAAAGGGATCCAAGATTGTGGTGGAATCTTAGCACTATAATATCAAATGAAAAGCTAAATCTCAAAAGACTGTATTTACCAGATGCCCTTTATCAAATATAATCTAAAAATACATTTTTTCACAGCATGCGTACAGCTGAAAATTTAAAATAATTACTATGGAGAGGAAATGGTATATGAAGAGTGAGAAACTATTTGGTTAGATGTACTTTATCCTCAGCATCCAAGGTTTTATTTTGAATAATGGCTAAGCTGGTTTACAATTAAAATATGTAAGTACATACATAAGTGCATGCAAGCTGGACATATGTAGACCATTAACAAAAATATTTTATAAAGCAAAGATTATGATGAGTAAATTCTAAGAATTAGCCTACGTCAATGGTTTGATTATTTTGATTAGTTATCTTTCTCCCGAGAAGGATTCCACCAAGTGCAGTGCAGGTGTCTGGGCCAGTCAGTGACTGCGTTTTCTATTCCTGTGTGCTGTGTCTACAAGGGATTGTGGGGGATGATGAAAGTTTCCAGGCTTCCAGGTTATGAATCATTCTGCAAGTTTATGAGTCACACATATTTTTTAAACTTGGTGCACGACATTTGTTCTTAATTAGCAGATTTTATTTTTAGAGTAGTTTTAGGTTCACAGCAAAATTAAGTAGAGAATGCATACAGGTACACTTCACATTCTACAGGCACTGCAGTTTGTTCACTTATGGAATTGAATATGCGAATTATTTTCAAATTTTGACAATTTTTAATAAAACTGGTATAAACATCTTGCATGGGTTTTTGTGGATGCATATTTGTCAACTCCTTTGGGTAGGTAACAACTAACCTGTGCTTGCTGAGTTATATGGAGAGACTACATTTAGTTTTTCTGGAAACTGCCAAAATATCTTTCCAAGTTACCGTACCATTTCATCACTCCTGAAGCTGTGAAAGGGAGTGACTGTTGTCCACATATTCATTAGGATTTGGCAGTGTTAAATATTCCAGAGTTTTGCCCATTCTAATATTTGAGAAGAGGTATACCATTATTGTTTGAATTTCCATTTTCCTGATGGCATAGTAGGTGAGACTGAAAATATGATAAGTATTAAATTTTTAAAAATTGCAGAAAAATATTGCTGTTAACCCACCTCCAAATACTGTCCCTGCTTTGATCTCTTGTATCCTATCACTCTTGCCCTTTTCTGAAGCAATTCTAGGAGCCCTCTTTCCTGAGTTTCCTAGGTTGTGCTGTTGGATTGCCTTGATTTCTCAAGTCAGTACAACACACTTAACTTTCATGGTCATTTTGACTCTGCAGGAGAGGCAAAGTATGACAGGACCCGATTGAGTGCACAAGATCAGTAAGAGCGTTCTCTGAAGCTTTTGTGAGCTTGCCTTTCCATTAGAGGGCACTGGCCCGCAACGTTTGTTTCTTAAGAGGACTTTGACAACTGCTTTGGAAAGTGGTAAGAAAGATAGAACCACAGTGTATCTGAAGTGAAAGAGGGTGCAGGTTTGTTTGTTTGTGTGCTTGGCTTGCTTTTCTTTACTCTTCTTTGTTTTGAGACAGGTCTTGCTACATGGTTTGGACAGGCATTGAGCTCACTATGCAGTCTAGGTTGGCCTTAAACTCACCGTGATCCTTGTGCTTCAATCGTAAGTGTGCACCACCATATCTGGAGTGAGAGATAATACAGCAGTACTTTGAGAGGGACTGATGGTAACATGTCTATTAGTAAAATATTTTTAAAATTTAAATCTTCACTGTACATTTCAGCTTCATTTCATATGTTGAACATACTTTCCTGCATGCTGTTTGCACTGGGGGATCTTCTTCAGTGAGTTCTCTTTTCAGATATTTTGGTCCTTGCTAAATTTGTTTTTATAAACATTTTTGAGTTTTATGAATTGTTTATATTTTAGATAACAGCTGTTTGACAGATACATTTTTTTCTGTTGTCTCTTTTCACAATCCTTTGCAGTGTCTTTCCCACAGCAGAAGTTGTTAATTTTTGTGAAGTCCACATCTAGTACCACCACTTAAGGGAATCCTATGCATAACTCTCACTGTTGTTGTTTGGCTCACCAAAACAAAAGATTATTTTTCAATATATAGGTTTCTTTATTTCCTATAGTAAAGAGTTAAAACCAAATCAAACCAAACCCATAGACGGTTAGTGCACTGTTTGCCCTTGCCTTCTCTTTCATTATTATTCTTTAATTGACAAGTGAATTTGTTTCCCTTAAGATTTCTTGACCCTGGAAAATAACTTGGTGTGAATTCCTAGCAAAGTGACTATCCTCCATTAATAGCTTCTTGTGTAAAGATACTGTAGATTTAAAACTAGACTTTGGAGACCTGGCTTGTAGTTCACTCTGACGTGTTGTAGTCAATAGAGAGACTTGTGACTGTCACCTCCTTTTTCTGAAATTTAGTTTTATTACCCACAGCTCACTAATACCTATTTTACTCAACTTATTGGACTATAATATGAGTCAAAATGTTTTAAAAATTCAGAAAATGTATAGTAATCTTTGTATACTGCATGTGAGATTAATTAAAATTATCGCTGATCTGATAGGATTATTGGGAGGGATAATACATATAAACAGAGCTGTAGGCCCTGCTTGACAAGCACGAAATCCTACAAAATTCAGATATTATTAAAATGTATTTATGATAACAGGATTTATATTTAATATTCTTTCCTTTATCCTATGTTCCTTGACATCAGATAAAATTTTTGTCTTTATTCACAGAATAAAACAGTCTGTAAGTCTCTTGGATAGTCTTCCCTTTAATGTTAAATCTTCCCCCAAATGCTTATTAATTTGTTCTGTTTAGCTTAGTTCCTATCAATACTATCCTAGTTTAAAACATGCATATGTTTCTTTTTTATTCTAAATTTTATCACACCTTATGTAGGTATACTTTTTGCCACTGCTTATTTTTCCCAAAAAGCGATCTTAAATGATAATGTTGGATCATGTTACTAACCACTGGGTTTGGTGTGAAGTTCTAACATGCTCTCCCCAGCCTGGTGTCCTCAAGTCAGTACCAGGGCCACTGCTCTGCAAAGGAGTGTGTGATGCATGCGGTGGTGAAATTTAGACTCATGGGGATGGTATCCTGTCCAGATCCGACACTTAAAGATCTCTGCCCAAAAATGTTTGCAAGGTGCCCTGCATGCTATATAACCTTCATAGAAAACCTTCCATTACTATTCATCATAGTTATTATAAGCTTGTGAATTTAATACAATTAGTAGGGCCTTGAACTGATTGCCTCTATGACCCAAACTTATGTCAGGACTTTTCTGCTCATTTCCTCAGCTCCAGACACACTGACTTGTTGCCTTCAAGTTCCTTTGCGAGCTGAGGCATCACTAACTGTATCTGTGATGTTATTTTCCTGTTATTATAAGCCAGTTCCCTGAACCATTTTGTGCTCTTCTAACTCCCATGAATCCCCACACGCACGGGTTAAGTATTACCTCTAATGTTTTTTTCCAGTTTTCTAGCATAAATTAGATCTCTCTTTTGGGATCCTAGATTTTCAAACATCTGTAACTGTTCCGTGTCTGCCCTTCTGTCATATTATCTATCTTTCTTATCACATCATACACTTAAAGAGAGCAGAGTGCCTTTCCTCAACTCATAGATACATGTTCATCAAGTTAATATTTTTGAATAAATAAATTCATGAAAAATAAATGAACTTAATATTTTTAGTTCACATTATAATTCATTATTTTGCGAGTTTGCTATGTTAGGAGTCTTTTTAGAAATTGAAGTTTTAAAAATGGCATTAAAATCGTACTGCTGCAAGCAACACGGATGCTTGGTTCTCTACCAGTATTGCTTTTACAGACCACTATGGCCTGCAGGCATTTAAGAGAGATTTATAGGGGCCTTAATCATTTCCTCCTGGCATTCTTGGCAGGCAAATGTGTGCTGCCAGAACTGCTTCCCCAGAGCGTCTGCACCATCCAGTCAGCACGAGGCAGCTGCGGGGCTGTAAAGAGTATTCGGTCCTTGTAACCTGCCTGGGTATTGCTGTCTCTCTGCCAGCCTCCCTAACACTGTCAAACCAGAACGCTGTGTGCTGGATTTGCCCTTCATAACACCCTTGGGCAGACAGAATCAAATAATAATCAATAAGGATAACAAATACAGTGAAAATGATTCAAGGGAGAAAGCAAGTAAAATGCTCGATGGCTGTTACGAGGAACATTCAATAATATTCCATAGGGTTCTGTCTAGGGGAAGGAGCATGTGCAAAATTTGTTATATTTTTACAGAACATTTATTTTCTTTTCCTATCCCTTCCTAAACTTTACTCATTTTCTTGTTAGTTTTCTATTTTAGAAGCCTTTTATTATTTTTTCTTTGTGCTCCCATAATAGGTTTTTCTCTTTTCTTCACTAGTTTGTCTGTTCAAAATGCATTCCTTGAAGAGTTTTTTTTTATTATTTTTTCTTTTGCTTTTATTAAATGGCACCTCACATACAATTCTAAATATATGAGACAAAAGATCAAGGTTGCACTATTATCAGTAAAATAGGGATCTAGAAATGTTCAGTGTCCCAATTTTTTTGTGGCCCTTGAGTTTATGAGACATAAAGACATCTGAGGAGCACAATTTAAAACAGCGTCCAGGGCCAAACAACATTCCAAGGTGAAATAAACAGTGGAAATGGATTTATCTCATAGAACTGCTGACGTTAATGATGGTCAGGTTACCAGCTACTTGCTTTTGATATTTTACATGTCATTTTAATTTTACAGATTAATTTTACAAATTGGACTTTTCAATTTTACCCGCACACAAATAGCAACTGCTGACAGTAATGTCCTCATTGAATAAGAAGGGCATATTTGAGATAATTTGTATTAATTAATTTATTTTATACTTGCTGTGGGTAGTTTTATTATGAGTGATCCTATTTAATAAGTCTAATACATAAAAATTCAATTTTGTTTATCAGAATGAAATTCTTTTGCTAAAAAGAATTTGACTAAAAACATTTTAGTATGATTCTTTTCAAAGTGGTAACTGGTACCAGAAAATAAATCCAATATATATTATATAATTTTGGTTTATGAAGCAGTAGGCTACTGAGTCAAAATTATCTTTGCTGAGCACACCTGATATGTAACCTATGTTATGCACCCCTTTCAATGAGTGTGTGAGGAAAACTAATACCCTTCTTAGAAAGACAGACTGACTCAGGCAATTCACAGTCACAGGTTAAAGAAGGTAATGGGACAATCTGTGTAATCCCCAAATATTTTCAGGACTGAAAATAAAAGTAATTACATACATTTTTAAAATAAATTGCCAGTCTAGATTTGCAGAACTGCTATGGTGAAAAAAAAAAAAAGAAAGAAAAGGAAAAGCTCATTTCATGAAAGTGGTTACTCAGAACTGACATCATTTTTACTCACATTCAGTAGACAATTCCCCTTAGGAGCATCTCATTTGTGGGGGAGCTGGGAAAAAGAAAGAAATATCTTGAACTTCAAAGTAACTTTAGTTTGCATCACTGTGTAAGTGAAATAGCTAAATGTATTATTTTGTATAAGCAGAAAATATAACACAGGAAAAATTCACATAGTCATTATCAAATACTATGTACTATTCATTTTGTTCATCTAAACTAAAGACAAAAGCATCAATAAGGACAACGTATGTTTCCTTGTAGAAGTCATTGTCACTAGGAGAAAATTGATGTATTAAGAAATTAGTACTACGTATTAAGCAATGCCATGCTGAAATGTCCTGTTTTAGAACCACAAAGAAAATATTGTTTTGATGGGCTTAAAAAAAGATGGGATTTGAATAAATAGTTTTTTTGTTCTGTTTTGTTTTGTTTCATTTTGTTTTTGAGGAGGACTCCATTTTGAAGATGAATTGAAATTTTCATGCCGGCCAACAGGAAGGGTGTGAGCACATGGGCACTGGGAGAGGACTAAAGCAAAGGGCAGCATTATTCATTCCAGCTGTGTTTATTTCCTGGAGACTGGAACTTATATCACAAGAATGAGCTTTGCTAGTAAGTGTATTTTTGAAATATGTGAAACTTTTGTTTAAATAACACATCATGGCATCAGGATTATAAAGATATATCTGTCTTTGTTCTTTGAAAATAGAGACATCATGAGCAGAGTAAAGAGTATCAACTTTGAGGTCAGGAAATTTGAGCTGAGATACTATCTAGACCGTTTATGAGCTAAGTTACATCAGATATGGACCTTAATTCTCAGTCTAAATTTGCACAGTGCTATGGATATAGCTCAGTGCCTGCCTGGCATGCACAAGGTCCTGAGTTCAATTCCTGGTACAATAATAATAATAATAATAATAATAATAATATTAGTTACTTAAAGTAAATTTGCGCACATGTGGAATGGTCATGAAAGTTCTTCACAAAGATGACTTTGGAGTAAAGGAAACCTGTATACCACACTCGGGAACATAGAACAAAAGTACAAAAACAAGCTAATATATCACCTTATGCTGTCCCCATCTGGCTTGTCAGTTCTACAAGCATTCATATGGTTTTGTAACTTACTGCTAAGTATTTAAAGTTTATTTAAATGTAATTTTCATTTTTACTAAAGCAACTTTGTTTAGCTATCACTTTCATTTTTGTCTAAATACTTACTTGAGCTCATGTTTTTATGGCAAAAATGTAGCAGAGCTTGCAAAAAAGCAAGATTAAAATCTAGATTTTTTTAAAGTTAGAGGTAAGGTATCTGTTTTTCAGTCCAATCTGTCTGATTCTATATTTTTCAACTCTGGCTATTACATGCTATTCTGAGCTTTTCATTACAGGTTATTTCTAGATGTTCTTTAAAAGAACTTGTGAACAAAACTAGGCAATGGAACAAATGTTGGTGTACCTAATTAATATTTTTATTGATCTGAAAACATTTTAAATGCTAACTCAGAGGGAAGAAATGCCTTAGGATAGATGTTACTGAATATACTATGGAGCAATATTATGGTATCACGCATGAAGTTCTTTTGAAACATGATTTTCTAGATGAAGACTGGGAAATTTATTCATTTCTCATTTTAATGAAAGAAATGGCAGCAATAATATCACCAGCGGTTGAAATAACTGAATATGCATTTTGTGCTTATGTCACCATGTTTAAACATTACAAAGTTGATAGGAAGGTGACTATCATTATCTCCATTTTTAAGGAAACGAAAGGTGAAATTTTGCAATTATGCAGATAGTAAGGTGTAGACTGTATCAGACTGCAGACATGTCCACTCAGGTGCAAACACCCCTGTAGTGCTTAATTTCCTTCACTCTGCCTGGGTTGTTGTTAGAGTGATACCAGACAAATAATATATTCTTCTCATTTGGAACCCGACGTTGTACAGTATTTCATAGTTCTCTTTAAATGCCTTGATACTCCACTACTTACTGGTCCTATTTTCATTTTTCTCCAGAGTGCCTCACTGCATGTTCCCCAGACAACTAAGATTCGTTGTCTCTTCATGTCTGTAGAATTCTATCATTGTAATTTGTCTTCTCCTTTCTCAAAATTTGTGTTGGCATGTTCTGGGCCCTATAGTATTCCCATGTTGGCCCAAGTAGTGAGCAATGTGATGTTATTATCCAAGGTACTGTCCTTACCAGATGTTGAAATCTTTCACTAGACCTTGGTTTTAGTATATTTGTTCTTCTTTGAAAGCAGACTGATGCTCATTGGAAGATTACTCTACATAGTTTTAGAGATACCATACCATTTAATTCTCAAAAAAAATTTCTTCTAGCATTGAATGAATTTCATGCACACTAATTCCTATTATTAACAGAGTAAATATATTCTCTATTATTGCCTTTTTACCTAGATATTTTATTTTTTATTTTAATAACAAAAGGATAAAAATGATACAGAATTTCAAAACAAAGTAATAGGAAACTACACTAGTTAATATATTGCATATTGCTATCTTCAAAGCAGCTTTTCAGATTATAAGATTTAGGCATAAAAAATGATAAAACAATGAAAACGCACCTGAATATTTTGAGAAGACAAGAAATTTTCAGATTTGTTCTTGTAGGCTGAATAGGAGTCTCAGTGTGTTCATTTATTGTTAATTTGGGGGGCCAAGGAATGAATGAAATTTCAGCCTCAGTCTTTTTTAATTCTAAGACTCAGTTCTATGAATAGGAGTCTTAGGAAAATTGTACCAACTTCTCTGCTTTTAAGGTCCTAGCAAAATGACCTAGTATTGTGTAATTTCATTCCTCAAAGATTAGATTTGGAATAACATAAATTTCACACACTTCAGAACTACTAGTCAGCTTTCTGTAAGCAGCACAGGTAGGGAGATGCAGCCAGATCTGCCCCGTGCACTGCTTCCGCTGCCGGAAAGCCTTACCTTAGGTAACCAGCAAAGATACGGTATTTTCATACAATGGAAAGCTACTCAGCTATAAAATAGGATAATCTCAAGTTTCTTGTAGGTAAATGGCTACAACTAAGGATCATGCTCATGGGCGAAATTGTTCGGACTCATATGAGTGAACACTAAGTTATCTCCCTAGCATAAATAACTGAAGGAGTTAATGAGCTCCAAAAAGCACAATAGACAGTATGAAAGTGATAGCGGAGGAAGCACCTAAAAAGAGAAATTGATGACCACTGTTAATTTCCTATTATCATGTTTTGAATTCTTGTATCATTTTCATAATTTTGTTAGGTTTGGTTTTATTCCATCTTGTTTTGTTAGATTTTACTGTGTCTGATGGTATGGGCAAATATTTTAAGATAATGGGATATATTATGTTAACCAGGATTGCTTTCCAGTTTTCTTGTGTTGAAGTCCTATAACGCTTTCATTCTTTTTCTTTATTCCTTTTTTAATTGGTTTTATTCTGTTTTGTTTTGTTTGATTTTATTTTGTGTGATGGTGTGGGCAGCTATTTTGAAGGAGAGATTATGTTGATCTCTTATCAGCTTGCTTTGAAATCTTATAATGTGTTCATTCCTTTGTTATGATTGGTTTTGTTTTGTTTTTCTTGATTTCATTGTGTGTAATAGTATGGACAACTATTTTGAAGAAAATGAGAGACATTATGATAACCATTGTTGATTTCCTATTGTCTTGTTTGGAAGTCCCGTATTCCTTGCATTGTTCTATTTGACTTGTTTTATTCTGTTTGGTTTGGTTTTACTCTCTTTAAAATAATAAAAGAACTATTATCAATTTTTTTTTATTTTTTTGTACCGGGGATCTAACTCAGTTCTGTATGCATGCAAGGCAGCCGCTTATTCCTATGAGCTAAATTCCCAGCCCCTCTATTAGTCAACTTAAAGTTGCTTACAACTAAATATTAGTTTTTATAAAAGAGACAATTTATGTCAAGAATATTTAAAGGAACAATATAAAATGATACAGATGAAAAACAATCTCTAGCCATATATTCTACTTATTCTTAGAAAATATTGGAAGAAGTATCAGATGTGGTTGGACAAAGTTATTGTGCACATTATATTCAATTGTATTAAATTCTCCCAAATAGTTAAGTATGCATCAAAATCAGTATTATTTAATCTTTAAGAACTGGCTTCAAAAAAGAAAGTAAGAAATTAGGAAAGAAAAGTGAAAGAAAGACAGACAGACAGACAGACAGACAAAAGAAAGGAAAATTCAGCACAACTTATTTACACATTAACTGTTGGAACACTTTTCACCAAAGCTCTACAATTCTGCTATCAGAATTGTAAAATAGCTTTTGTATAGAGATAAAAATAAACAAAATTTGAGGAAACCTAAGCCAGTAAGTAGATGAAGTTCATGATGAGCTGATGTTTAGAGCAGGTTGCTTTTCATGCTTTGTCTTGATTTTTTGGAGAGTTTTAGGGAAGAACTCTTCAGCAAAACCTACATAAATGAGATCAGATAACTCTGATGTTCTCCAAATCAACATTTCAGTTGTATTATTGTGTCATTATCCTATTGTAGACATCTGCTTCTTGACAACTGCATTGCTCTGTGGTCCACGCTTATTACCATATGCCTTCTAAATTGTAACTTGTGGGAAAAGATTACCTCTCTACAAGTAGCAAAGTGGGCATTGAGAATAATATAGGAAATTATGGTCTCTGAGTTATAGTCATGTATAATATTTCAATGGCCACAGTAGTCTCATGAGTATACAAATAATGGATCTGACAGATTCCTATAGCCTACTCAAGTTACAACTGAAGAAGATCAAAATGCTAGGAAGAAAAAAACAAAGAAGAACCTTTAGGAAAACCTTTGAGAAAGAGTTTAGTAGAAGCCTTTGCAAAACTCAACACTTTGAACACATAGACTCCAACACCAAAAGATTTTCATTAATGCAGAAGGATGTTCATGGTGCATTATTGGCTTACACAAAAATTTATTATGTAAAAAAGATAAATGAACCAGCGTAGATATATATCTGAAAAGACTGATAGTTCCACATCAAAAAAGCCGATCAGGTTTTTCTGGAGGAGTTCAGGAAGAATGTACTGAGACAGTGTGAGGTGACAGTCTCATGTACATTATGACCTCTAAAGACCTAGACTTCACTGAAGACTGTGATATTAAGGATCGGAAGCCTGCTTCAGCCTAGGTTAATCTATGTACTCATGTCCTTGTTTGTAACACACACAAAAACACACACCTAAACCAAAAAAGTTACAATAAGCCAAGACTAACCAATTATAATTTTTTCATGAACTTGTCACCTAAGGACATAATATTTTTAATATATACAGTATTGTGTGGTCAAGTCTTAGAGCTTCACTTTAGTTCATTCATCATCAAAAGCAACTTTCAATCCTTCAAGCTTAATTTATAGTGAACACATTAAACATTTGTCATTTACACTGAATTTATGTTGCATTTTTTTTTGTTAAAATACATCAACAAATACTGTGTTACAATTGTCTACAGGGTTCTGGACAATAACAAGCTTTATTAGGCTGTATCCTAGGAGTCACGATTGGTACCATTCAGCCTTCATGCCTAGGTTACAGCATCTGGGTTTATGCAAGTGATCTCTACGATGTTCACAGAATTTAAAAAAGTGCCTAAGTTTATATTTCTAAGAAGAAATCCCCAACATTAAGTGGTGTATGACTATATGTATCATACTTAACAATGTATAAGTGGGAGAAAAACCAAAGAAAATTAAATTATGCTACAATTAGCAGATAAATTATAAACATTATAATAAATGTATTTATATACCTGTGATGTAAATGATAATAAATAATTGGAATAGTAGAGATACTAATTAGGTAAGTGTCCTTAGTGTAGTTATTTTTGGCATGAAACATGAATGTAACATACGTAGAAATTACTAATGACACTTTAAAAATCTCTAACCTCTATGTGAGTGTAAACTTCTACTAAAATAACAAGATCATTTTGTTGTCTCTTAACTGGAAAACTTCTCTCTGTATGAAAACTAATGGTTATTTTTTAGCTTACTTTGGTTTTTCTGATAGTAGTAAATTTAATGCAACTGATTTTCTGCTCCAGTTTCTTTATGTATTTGTTCTATAAGCAGAAAATATAGCAAACTTACTTAAAGGTGATTCTATTTTGGATCAGCCTTTTATGTCACCATATTGAATTTTACTTAATTTTAAATAGTGGTTGCAAACTATATCATTCAAAAACCTTAGTAACTTCATAAACTTAAATCTATTAACTAAATTGAATTTATTTTCAGACAATGTCATTTCAAATATCATGCATGAATGTAATTCTCAAAACATATTATAATAAAGCAACTTACTTTGCCAAAGTCTGATTTATTCGTTATAAACCTTTATTTCTTACAAGCATTTTGGATTTGGAAAAGCAATTAAAATGAAAGTGTGTGTTTATGCACACAAACATAGATGAATAAATGCATGTTTATATGCGAAGAACAATTGAAAATTAGTTGGTGTAATATTGTTTATATCTGAAGATAATATATGTAATATAATACGCTATTTTATATAAGAATTAGACCATGGATTAAATAATTTTATTGTCAATTCATTTCCATTCAAGTGTGATAATGTAAATCAAATGTAGTTCAAATCAAAAGACATTATTCAATAACAACTATTTTACAAAACACCTTTCCAACATATTAGACATTCTTAAAACATATAGCTCCTTGGCCACGGTATCTCTCCTGCTGGGTAAGTCTAACATAGCTCCTTACAGAGACAAATGTGGACACGGGCATGAAGTCAAGAGCTATTTATGACTTTCTAGGCTCAATGTTTAGTACTAGGAATATTATCAAGCATAAGAACACAATAAAGGCTGATCATATGGAGATTATAATATGAGAAATTACCTTTCTTTGAGAAGTTTCTATTGTCACAATGAGGTTAAATGAAAAAATGAACTAAACAGATTGAAAAATATTAAACATTTAGCTATAAAGTAAGACCATTAGTATGATTTAGAAAGTTTGATTAATATAGTATATGTTTTTCTTAACTAACATAATTGCATTTATTATGATGAAAAAATTCTTTTTACTTTGTTTATGTAACAGCATACTGAAACAAACCATTGATTACAATGTGATAAACATTAATTTGAAATTTCCTTTTCAAGTGTTATTAGTCATATAAAGAACATTCAGAAAGCTCAGAGATACATGACTTAGGTGAACAGATTTAAACCACTAGACCTTTCTTTTTATGCTTCAGAAAGTTAAATCCATAGTAGTACTATACTGCATTAAGCACTGAAATATTCATTGCTTATGTTATCTCTAGTAAATGTGTGATATGTCCTAAATATTATTTGTCCATTATATATATATATATATATATATATATATATATATATATATTCTATATCATGATACACATGGAAAACAACTAAAGATGTTATACTGTTTTATTATATAAATGTTTCGAGACATTATTTGATATTTTCATTTAAATTCACTTTAAGTCTGTTAAGCCAACACATCTAAAGAAAAAAGTGTACATGGATCTCTAGTGAGTCTTTTATAAAATGCAAATTCTTTGGTTCTTAAAATTTCCTATCCAGTACTTTTGGAGGCTTCACACTGATTTGCATTTCTGGCTCCCCTGACATACTTATGAATAGATCACAGCTTGAGTGGCTTTACACTAGTTAAAAATCCTGCACTAGATTAGAATCTGCCTGAAAGCCTGGTCCATGGTGTTTTTCTTCCCTAAATTGTATGCTTTATCAAATAAAAACCTCTCAGATGCAATAATACATACACTGAGTTATGCATGCAGCTACTAGGCCAAATCTAAGATGATGGAGTAATGAAATATATCTTCTTGGATGAAAATGTCAACCACAGACAGTATACAGTGATTCCCCTTAAGTTTATATTCCTACATCATTAAGCATGATAATTTTATCAATGGTCATTATATATGATTTATAGGCAGTTAAATGAATTTATAGATATTGTATACACTTTTAAAATTGGGAATGAATTTACAGATTTCACTTTTCAAATTGAGAATGAATTTATAGATTTGTGTTAAGTTCTTTAGACACAAAAATACTGCAGAGGTATTGCAGGTATTATTTTGAATTTTGTTTGGAAGGCTTCCCCATTACTATTATAATCCGGACTTCAAGAACCAATGTGAAAAAAATATAGTTAAAAGCATATCATAAAAAATTCCGTGTTAACAAGGTTTATTTCTCAGTGTCTGCTATACCTTATGAATCACTACGAATTAATGGCACTCTTTTACCCTTTCCTTTAGTAGCTGCCAAAAACAACTATGATTTCTGAGTGTAGCAAATCATCTTAGTGAAGCATATTATTCGATTTTTGTCTAATATGTTTTGTAATTTTAATTAAAAATAAGGGACAAAATAAAAACACTTAAATGGTAGCCAGATTTTGCAGTTTTCAACTCCCCCTTGATGATCTACCAAGTTTCTTTTACAATGGATTTTGAAACTTTGAAAAGATGAAACTGTGTTATAACTCAGTAATGTTTCATTTAATAGATGTCTAAGTGTTTCTGTTTCCTAGCATTTCTGATGTGGAAAGTTTATGAAATTTAAATAATTTTAAGTCTAGTATCCAATCTAACACCCGTTTAATGACACATTTAGACTGAAAAAAAAAATAGACCACTAATGTTTTTGAATGGTAACTGAATGCTTTCATTTTAAAAAATGGGATGGTTATTAGAAAAGCATATCAAAATAAATGGAAAGAAAGAGTATTATATAAAATGCATCTAGATTGTCACAGTCCTGAATGGAATGCAAAAATGTAATTTAACACTTACACTTACAGGAGAGGATTGCTCAGTAAGCCTTGGAAAATTATCTAATATCTCCATGTGAGACATGGGCTATGAAGAAATGTGTCCAAACATGGTCTCCTACCTGGAGGCCTGCACATGACTAGCAGCTTTCATTCCCTGTAAACCTTGGTGAATTGATACTATTCCAGTGTAATAAAAAATTATTTTATGTTCACTGAATAATTTCAAAAATATTTGGAGGAAGCTACACGTATTTCATATATAAAAAGTCTAACAGGTTAATGTATGTGCTATGTATAATTAACATACATTGCTTAGATACCAGAATTTAGTGATGCTATGAGTGATGCTACTCTGCTTTTTCAATTTTGCCAAAACAAAGATGCAAGAATATCAAAGTAGTTAAGATGACAGAAAGATCAGTTGTATATACTAAAAGATTCACATGCCAAAGGACACCAGATGTGTTATGGAGAGAAAATACTGACTAGACAGATAGATAGGCAGACAGATGATAGAAAAGGAAAGAATGTAAATTTTATGTACAAATATCATTTTTCTATTCAATTGTTAAAATTAACTTGACTACATACTGTTATATTTTTATTAGCCCTCTCCAGCCTCTGAGTATAGACTGTAAATTTCATCAGATTTGCAAATGGAGACTGTCCAGATGTTAAAACCTTTAGGCTAAATGCTAAATTAAAATTATCTGAAGACTGATGCTGCTCTAGCAGTCTTTAATGTACAAGAAGGTCACTGTTGACTTTTATTTTCTTCATCTTTTAACTGCTTTTATTGATACCTCCTAATTAATATTTAGGTCTTTACAAAACTATTGAATCTTAAAAATGTAGTATCATATATGCAAATACACATATTTTCTCCACTTCCAGGAAAATTACAGAGACAAGTGTATACAATTATAACTCTCAACAATAATCCTAACATTGGGTGAGACTATGCTACATGTCAGGGTCACTTTAGGAAACAAGAATTACCTCGGGATATAACAGTTGCTGAGCATGTACAATGCCTTGGATTTATCCACAGCACATACATAAATATACCCCTGCAGTACGTGTGCACACACACATACACAAATATTATTGTCACCTAAGACAGTGTTTAATTTGATTTAACTTTTTCTCTAAAATTTGCCCATCAGGTGTAAGCATTACATGTGTTACAATAACTTTGAAAATGGTTACATAGAGATCCCCCAGATGTCTAAACCTTCCTCTGTTGTGCCTCTTGCTGGCTGCGAGACGCTGCATGCCACGGGATTTGAAGACATTCAAGCCACACAGAGGTGGTATTCGAGGACAGATTGTTCATTTAGTTCTGCCACTGATAAAAATGGAAAAATGACCATTTTCTTGCTTGCTGCCCTAGAAGTAGATCTGAGATGCCATGGATGATCAGGAAGACGTTTGTTGGTGCAAAAAAATGAATCAAAAATTAACAAATTAATACATCATTAAATCATGAAATGAAGGAACCTAAGACATAATTTTGTGCAGTTGATGGATTGAAGAAGCTATTGTAGTCTAGGAATGTTGGAGGAATTGAATAGAAACAAGAGTTCCTTTTGGTTAGCATCAATACAATGAATCTCCACTGCAAATATTCTGCTCTTCAATTCTAAGGGAAACACCGGTGTGAGATGACTGAGAAAGGAGCTGATGAGCCTCATCTAACTGGTGAACCAAAGCAAAGTTCTTTGCTTTATCGTTTACCGAGTGTGAACACTTTCACTTACAAAATGAAATAGAAGACCTATCAACATTTTGCTAGAAGATGTATGACTATTCAAAGAATGACTTAATATTAAGAGGTTCACAAGGCACCAAACTGTGTTGAGGATTGGTGATACAGTTAGATGAGAACACTAGTCTATTGAATGCAAGGATTGGAGTTCAGTACACTTACCTCAATAATTTAGAAAGAAAAGGTCAATTGAGTTGAATTGAAAAAGGATTGAAATGAAATCAGAATGTAGATTACATATCCACATTTCCAAGTGCATTAAAGAATTAGTCTCAATAATAATGGTGTGAAATGACAGATTCACTTCAGTAGTTCTATTAGTGTACTATCAGTTGTTGTAAAAATAGCTCATAAAACTTACAAAAAGGTATGATTTACTTTGCATCAGTTTCAGAGGTTTTAGTACCTGCTCAACCATGCTTAGTGCTTGTAGTCCTGTAGCAATCCAGAGACATTGCAGAGTGGCATGATGAGGAAATCTGGTGGCCCTCATTTGGGGGGGGCAGGGGAGAGAAGAAAGAGGAAGAGGAGGAATATATTTGCTTATAATACATAAGGATCTGGGTTCAACCCCCATTATCTCAAAAAAATATATTTGAGCTGAATTGAAAGAGGATTGCAAGGAAGCCAGAATTTAGAATACATATCTCCATTCCCATATGCGCTGAAGAATTAGGAGGAAGAGGAGGATGAGGAAGAGGGACAGAACACATCATTCCAGAGCAGAAAATGACTTTCAGAGGATCTTTTATTCCATGGCAGTATTTGAATGCATAAGCGTAGTGTGTGGTTCATCAAGGAATGACAAATAAAGGCATCCTGTTATTTATAAAACTAGGTATTAACTTAGAGATCATTAAATGAAAAACTCCAAATAGAAAAACTACAGCATGACCACATTTGAACTTAGTATATAGACTGTTCAATGTAAAAGAAGTGGAGGGTTTACAGTGTGGAGTTTTGAAAACAGGAAGATGTTTTTAAACAATTGTGATGTTTGCCTTATACAATATAAAGTGATTCTAGTCACATACTGGTGACGGTGCTGAATACTGTTCTCCTCAACGTAGGGTTGAAATTGCTAAGGGAGTAGTTTTAGCGTGTTCATCACATACTCAAAAGGTAACTGAGGTAAAAAGACACTGTAGTAATTATTTTCCAATGTACACATATACTAAAATGTTTAATTTTACTATTCAAGTAGAGACAGTTTTACTTTACCATTATGTCTCAGTAAAATGAACTAAAAATTATCAGGCAAAAGTTTTAAAATTTTTTAACATAATTTTATTTTTCAATAAGATTGTCATCTTTGAATGTGATCCATAATTAGATATTATTTTTTATATTTTTATATATAAATGGCCACAGATCTCAAACTGAAAAGTATAGCAAAACCTTAATAAAATTAGCAGCACATTATTTTTCTGAAGAGAAATGTGATATTTTGCTATATGAATCATTATAAAATGATTCTTCCAATCAACTAACTACCCATATCTATCTATCACCTTATCTATCTTGATTCCTCCCTTTTTAAAATTTTTATTTTGTTGAGAAATGGAAGATAGCGTATCACTGCTGGAGCACGTGTATTAATAAACTACCATAGTCATTATATGCAACACTGTTAATTTTTTAAATTACATATTTTACAAACTTGTACTTTTTAATGTTTCTGATAAAATTATAGATACTAGGTATATTTCATTTTATGTTTATTTCAACTGTAGGAAAAAATCTCAACAAAAAATAAGAAACTATTTGCAGTGTTTTACCATTTCTGGATTAGAAAACAAAGCTTAAGAAAAAAAGAAAAACGTAATTAAATATGGAAATTTAAAGGAGTCTAATCTTTGTTGTTGATATATTCATAACCCTGAAGGTTTTATTCAAATACATTATTTAACAAAGTAACAAACAAAATTTCTGTTACTTTTGAATGACAGTGCTCTCTGTCAGTGTGTGTTGTCTGAGAGTATTTACTCCCAAAGGTAATCCTTTTCAGCTGAAAAGGTCATTGGGGAATTAGGATTTGAGTTCCTATTAGACTAAACACTTTATCTATTTTTTGCAGTATTTTTTATTTGTCGTGATCACTGTGACTGCTCAGATAACATGTCTCCCTCTTTATGCTCTGCTTAAACATCACCTTCTCCATAGAATGTCAATGGCTGAGCAATCAGAAATGGAAGAATAAAAATTTCAGACCCTGCTGATATAGTATTAGTGACTGTTAAAGATTATATTTGAACTTAGTGATATAAATTCAGAGTAAGCCACAGAAGGTGGAAGCTGCATTAGCTAATGCTTATCTCACCTAAGATTTACACACATGGGTGGTCAAGCTGAATGCTAATAACACACCATCCTAAACCCAGGCTTAAGGACACAGGAAATGCTTAGGCTGGTACCTTTAGATAAGAAGAAGAATGAGCAAAGCATGGTGTTCTTTCGTCAACTAGTCTTTTTCTGCTAATATTTATGGCACTTAGAGAAGACAATTTAGTATTTCCTGTAACACTTTGATTTCATGAGTCAGCTGCCATTATTGCAAAAGATAATCATGATCATTTTCTATGCTCATAAATCTAGCATTCTGGATCATTTTGAAAACTCAGAATGAACTGTCTCTGCCTGAATATTTCATCCTTGGAAGAAACTTTTTGAAGACTTGAATGTAACATACGAGCAAACAAAACTCTTTGCTGTTCTTCTGAAGACACTTAAAAAATAGTTTACTGAAACAGTAGATGTTGAAACCCATACCCAAGCTTAGCCTTGCTACCTTTAAATTTGTCTCTTTTCTGTTTCTTTGCATGTTCTTTTAGGCTTATTTTGTTACCTATTTTAAAGGTCTACTTGAGGTAAAAATCTCAAAGATATAGGGGTAGGCAGAGAATTCATGAACTAGAATCAAACTGCATGGGAAATACTTTCCAGAATCAAGAACTGGGACCATGTCTTATTAAAGAGTTTCTGCATGTCGAAAGAGATTTCCAACAGAGTGAAGAGAAAACCCACAAATTGGGAAAAAATCTTAATGGACTCTCCCTCAGACAAAGGAATTCTGTCTAGAACTTATAAAGAATTAAAAAAAAATAAATCAGACCCTTGAAATTCAAAGACCCAATCCAAAAATGGGCATTTGAAATGAATACACATTTCTCAGATGAAGAAATAAGAATGGCAAATAAATACATGAAAAATGTTCATCATCATTAGTCATTAGAGAAATGCAAATTAAAACCACACTGAGATTCCATCTCACCCCAGAAAGAATGGCCAGGATTAAAAAAAAAAAAACTACCAACAACAAATGCTGGAGAGGCTGTGGGGGAAAAGGAACTCTTCTGCACTGTTGGTGGGAGTGTAGACTGGTGCAACCACTGTGGAGGTCAGTCAGGAGATTCCTCAAAAACCTGGTTTGGAAGTCCCATTTGACCCAGCTAGTCCACTTCTAGGCATATTCCCAGAAGAACTAAAAACATCATACCACAGTGATATATGTGCACCTATGTTTATAGCAGCACAATTTGTAATAGCCAGATCCTGGAAACAACCTAAGTGTCCATCAACTGAGGAATGGATAAAAAACTTGTGGTATTTTTATACAGTGGAGTACTACTCAGCTATAAAGAATGATCACATTGAGATATTTATAAATAAATGGACACAACTTGAGAACATACTCATAAGTGAAATAAACCAAACTCAAATGTGTAAATACCATACAGTCTCCCTAGTATGAGAGTTGGTAAGAGTATATAAGATTTTATGGTAATCATGATTCCCCATTTCATTGCTTTGAAGCCTTTCAATGTTTTCATTCATCAGTTGGAATGGTTTTATTTTGTTTTGTTTGACTTTATTATGTGTGATGGTAGAAACAGCTGTTTTGAAGAAAACAAAACATTATGGCAGCCATTGCTGATTTAATATTGTCTTGCTTTGAAGTCCTACCATGCTTCTATTCTTCTATTACCATCAGTTTTATCTTGTTGTGTCTTATTGGGATTTTAATATATGTGATAGTATAAACAAATTTTTTTATTGAAAATGAGATATGAGGGCCGGGGATTTAGCTTAGTGGCTTAAGAGCCTGCCTGACAAGCGCGAGGTTGTGAGTTCGATCCCCGGTACAAAAAAAAAAATGAAAATGAGATATGATAGTAGCCATTGATCATTCTTTGTTATTCGGTTCAAAAATGCCCTGTAATTTTTTCATTCTTTTGAATGGTTTTATAGTATTGTGTTATGTTTGATATTATTGTATTTGAAACTATGCTCAACTATAGCAGAGAAAGAGATATTTTGATAGCTACTGTTATACTGTTAAGTTGTCTTATTGTAAAGTGCTGTGTTGCTTATGTTGTTCTGTTCTTATCTGCTTTGTTCTGCCCTCTTTTGTTTTATTTTCCTTAAAATAAATAAAATGCCTACTTGAAATTCTTTTCAATGACCAGTGTGTGAACAACAAGCAGAATGCATACATTTTCACATTTAACAGTGAAGATATTACTCAAATGATATATAATTATAGGATTACTCTGATAATAAATATAGAAAATTAATTATGTAAACAAATTTAATAATATGAGGTTTTTTTCTTAATCACCTACACAATTCTGAGATAGCATCTTTAGGATTTGGTTTCAGAATATTTTTCTGATTTTTCTTTTCTTTTCCTTTCTTTTCATTTTTTTCCTTCTTCATTTGGAACAATGGAGAAAAAATGCGTGTAGTACAATCATGGCTATTTTCCATAGCATGTCAAATTAGTCTATACATCAAAAGTGAATAAACCTCGTCTTTCCCTCAAGGATGCACTAACATTTTAGTAGTGTTTGCTTGTTTGTTTTTCCTACAAGAGGCAATGTATGCTTCTGAATATATTACTTTTGTTTGACTATTTCCAATCTGTGGGCTCCTCAGTTTGCTGGGCTGGAAGGCCAGTTGCTTCCCCTGTGCCATGCCATGCCCCAGTTTTCCCTCACTGTGCACGCCTGTCATAAAGCGCTGAGGAGAAAAATCAAAGATATGTCCACCCCTTTAACTGTGTCAGCAAAGAGAATAGCCTTCTTCTCAACTCCCAATGGCCCAAATCTTCCCTCATGAGTAGAGAGACATCCATTAGACAGTGTGCACCCCACACTTGGAGACTACACCAGTGGCAGGGAAAAATATGCTTCCATATTGTAACAGTGAAGATTTTACTATGTGCCAACTTTAAAAATATACTAAAAAATCATTTGGGTATAACTGCAACCTACTCTAAAAAAACTAATACATTTGCCACAGATAATTTATGTTACATTTACTAAGTTACTCTCTGCTTTTTCAAGACTGATAAATTGTTTTTTATTTTGTCATTTTTGTGATGTGGTTTCCCTTGTTAGAGATTTGTACTTAATTCTGTATATGAGTTACAGTGTTTGTTTAGATATTGTACAATGATCTCTGGAGAATGAACTTGTTCTTTACTGTCTGTCTTAGATATTTTATTATGGAGAGATATGTTACAGAAATGTGAGATGGTTTTACTAATAGAACTTTGGCTAAGTACTTACCTGCTAGAGAAAAGGAAGAAATGCGAGGATACCATCTTACAAACACTTCATATCACACATTCTTATTTGGTTCTGGACATTTTTATAATGCCTAGTAGTGCTTTAAATAGTACTTTTAACAACAAAAAGGAAGAAAAAAGTTTTGGAGACAAGTTGTCCTACATTCCTAACATTAGCAACCCACTGACTATGCTTCCTGTGTATATTCACAGGAAGGTTAAAATTATAAAGTTGTACTTTTTTTATAAAATTGGATAATCCATTGTCACCAAAAGCATAACTGACATAAATAACAAGTTTGACATGGCTACACTGCCACATAGTTACACCAAAGGGTACTTTATCTTCTTGAGCTAATCTGTATGCAGCCTCATATATGGCTAATTTCTAAAAGCAATAACTAACATGGGAAAATTAATATGTGATGCTTCTAGAAAAACAAATCTAAGGATCTCAAAATTCTAGTTGACACTTATGACAGCATCACTCAACAAAAAGGCACCTCACCATACTAGATTAACTAACTAGTGACACATCCCTGGCGTTACTAGTATTGTATACACAAGGCTTGCATTCTGGACTTACAATGGCCACCTGCAGAGGCAGGCCTGAAAGAAAGCAGAAGGGCTCTCTTTGTGTTAGAGAGCCAAAGAACCAGTTCACAAGTTGGCGTTCTTGAGCTCACTGTAGATTTCCATCTGAGTCAGTATCAGGGGCCAAAGGTCTGCATGCAAGAAGTCTAGGCTAGAATCCTGGAGTTGTACGCCCAAAGGCAATAGCAAAGACTGGATTTCCTCAAGAGAATCAGAAGCAAGACTTCTGTCTTGGTTTACGTCGGTGGCCCCCAGGCCTCATGTATTTGCATTGTACATTTGTGACTGGTTCATTGTCTAGTGCTTGGATTGGTGGTGTCAGTGCTACACCTTCCTAGGGGGTGGAGCCAGGATGTGATGTAATGGCAGGAAGAAGGTGTGTCTCTCTCTTGCCGGTTTCCACCTTGCTGTTTGCAGCCTCCAAGAACTGCGGCCCACCATGCCACCCTGCCTTGGAGCCAACTGAGTATGGACTGAAACCTCCAAAAACTGTAAGAAATAAACCTTTCCTTTCCCAACTTTGGGCATCAGGTATCTTGTCTCAGCAACGAATAAAAAGTAACTAAGACAACTTCTTTCTTCTTTCCTTTTTTATTTCACTCAGTTTACAAGCCTATTTGCTCAAAGAACCATGTTGGCTTTTCCATCTTCGGTAGGTCAATCATCCAGACATCCAGAACTGTGCTAACCCAGTCTGCTAGGCATTTCTTATTCAAGATGCCAACCCAACTATCAGGGAATCTTTTGAGATTGAGTGCTGTAACATTTTCTTTCTTCACTTAACTATAGTACACTGAAAAATCTACCTAAAATGTGTATGTTAATCACCTGTTTATCTGATTGTTTATTTAACCAGCCTAAGGCTTGTATATTTACTTTACCACTGAGCTAAACTATAACCTTAGTCCATTTTTTTACTGTTCAGTAATATTTCATTGTAGGAAAGCACCACCAATTAACTGTCAACTTGCTGAAGGACATCTGAGTTGTTTCCAGGTTTTGGAAAGGCCTCTTTTCATTATGATTAAAACTGTTATACATGTTATTGACAAGTTTGTGTGAAAATAAATTTTGAACATTATGGAATAAATGGCAAGGAACGAAAATCCTGGGTCAAACGGGAAGGGTATAACTTGTTGGAAAGGATAAGTACAGTTTTTAAACAAACTTACCTTATTTTTCAGAATGACTGTATAAGTTTACACTTACACTATCGAAGTATAAGCAATATGGAGAGAATTTGATGCTGTTGCTAGGGTTTCTTTTTATTGCTTTAATTTTAGCTATTCTCATAAGTGTGTAGTGATAGCTGATTCTGGTTTTAATTTTCATTTCCTTAATAACTATTAACACTGAACATATTTTTATGTGCCTTTTTGTCATTTAAATGTGCTCTTTCTTGAAATGGCTCTTCATGTCTTTTGCCTGTTTTGTAACTGGCTATCTTTTTAATTGCTGGGTTTTGAAATGTCCTTAAATATTTTAGAATGCAGTCTATGGTTAATTTGCAAGTATTTTTTCACTGTTTGTTAGTATGACTTCTCCCTCCCAACAGTGGTTTCTTTTTTCTTTTGATGCAGTAAAATTTATTTATTTTTTATTTTATGATTTATTATTTTTATTAACTTTTTCTATCATGTTGGTGTTAGGACTGGATGTCTCTATTTTTTTTTCTTTTCCACAGTTTTGAGTGTTTTATAATTTCTACTTATTGCAGTAGGCAAGGTTTTTTGTTGTTCTTACTTAGGAAAAGAATAGAGAAACAATTATATCTACATTTTTAGAGAAGTAGCAACTAATCTATACCAAGTCTTTCAGATAATTTCTCTGAAATGAAGTGATCTACACAGATCTTTTTGAAAGCTTGTGGCTCCTTGATAAACATTATGTCATTTCTCCCGTCTTTCCAATTCAATTTGACCATACAAAATAATCATATGAGTCCAGACTTTCATGCAAGACAACTAGACTTACGAAGAAGACATTCTCTTAAGAAAAAAAATCTGTAAGTATTAATAGAATTTCTACCTCTATTTTTAGCATTGCAGGTACTATATATGAACATGTCATTTTCTAGCTGACATTGTTAAGTGAAATTATGCTTACTTTGAGGTAGGTATTTTTGAAAAGCTATGTTGGTGATTTGAAAATTTGAAAAGAATCCAAGTCCCTGAGAAGTCTTCTCAGTAAAGCTAGTCTGATGAAAATTCACATTACACTGCAAAGTGAGTGAGAAGAAAATTCTACTGAAGTTAATTTGTTAGAGCAGATATCATTACACTATTATAATAACAGCAGTAACCATTACAGCTAGCAACCATAAATTCCACTTGTCTCAGTTTTGTTAATCAGTCTGGAGCTCTAGATTTGATAGGCACAGCAGCATAAACACTTCTAATGAAGTATAAAGTGCTTTTTTCTGTTATATTTATATTTTTGTCACTTTTCTACACCTTTTATAAAGTAAGAAAACTTTCTTCTACAAAACAGATGCAACAATACTGAAGGTAAGAGTATTAAACTTTACTGGCCAATAAGAGTAAGTAAATTTGTGTGAATAATGCACAAATTCAAGTATGCAAATAGCTAAATAAATAGGGTAGATTTTGGTTTTTTAAAATGTGTCTACATAATGCATTCATTGTCTTCTTTTCTAAGAAATAAAATGCAGCACTATTGTTTTCTATATACATGTTGTCTCCCTTGGTTACTGTTGAGTTTACAATGAGGGATGGTTGTAGCCAACCTGTTCTGTGGATATACCGGCCAGAAGAGAGGTGACTGTTTAAATAGTTCTTTCCCTTCAAAATCCTTAAATATGTATGAAAGAAAAGTGTTTGTTTTGATATACTGAACTAATAGTGTTAATATTTAAATGGTTGTTCTTTTATTCCTAAAGTAATGCTTCATTAATATGTGAAATATAATACCACCTTTGGTCATACTGTTTTAATGTGTTTGGCTGTATGCATAGCGTGACAGTATTTCGCTGATTTACTTACTGAAGATTATTTTTTGCTGCTGAAGGGGACTAAAAATACATGTTTACGCATAGGGTTTCTGCAAAGAAAAAATGAGAGAAAATGAATAGGTAAAATTTTTAGACTTTAAATCAATTCTGGTTATGAAATTTGTTACTATGGTTGAAGGTCCTTGTCTTTGATTAAGTAGTACATATCAGCTTCTTTCTAATTGTCAAGGATCATCATTAAAGTTACAGAGATTAAAAATTGATGCTCTGAAACTCCTTAATATTAGTAATATTGAACAACTTGCTCTTGGAAAGTCAAACCCATCACTATTACTCATAGGCCTTTTTAAATCTTTTTACATGACTAAACATTCTATATTTAGCTTTATATTATGAGAAACGTTTAAATGTACAAAGGCAGGAAAAGGAACACAGGCAACCTCAAATTCCTTTCACTTGGTGCTATGGCTTGTCTCTGGATGTTCTACCGAAACCCCCTGTGGTCACGGGTGGGCTTTTTAAAAGGTGGCTGTATGTGGGGTGTGTATGGTGCTGGGATTAGCGTGTGATGCTGGGATTAAGTGTGCTGCACCTTGGTTATGGGTGGTGCTGTCCAATACCATGGTAACCCTAGTGAAATAGGAAAGCAGGTTTGATTCTCTAATTTTGAGTGCTGGGTATTTTGTATCAGCAAAGAGAAAAATAACTAAGACAGATTTTGGTAGCAGGAGTGAGTCATTGCTGTGACTGTACCTGATCATGTGGTTTGCGAATTTTTGGAACTGGCTTATGGGAAGAGTTTGGAGACATTTGGAGATGCCAGCTGAAGAAGCATCCCCGGAGGCTTTAAACTGTATTTGATGGGAGACCAGGATTAGGAGGTTTCTGCTAGGAGGAACTGCACCGGCTGCTGGTCTGCAAATCATGTGTATTACACTTAGGGTGAGTTCCAAGCCACCACATTTGTTTCTTATTCAGTTCCTTGTGGGATTCTTAAAGAAAAAATCCAAATGCTGAGGCTAATTTTGATATGCACTCTATTCTCAGACAATTACCATAGCCAGTGAAATGTCAAAATACTTGTGGAATTATTTGTGTCCTCCTTCATAACACCACTTAATGTTCCTTGATGCCCCCAATAGTTAATGTCATAAACTATCTTTCAAAAGCTCCTTAACATTTTTCTCTATTTATTTTGCTTTTTAGTTTAAAAAAAATACCACCATGTGCATTTCATAAATTTTTTACTTCATGGTGATCGAGTGCCAAAATCTCCGTAATACAACTAGAGAATCTCTGAAAATAAGAGCCAAGATTTTATTCCTTAAAAGATAATGTTTGTCACATAATCAATATTTATTTTTGAATGAATGAATGATTTAAACATTGCCTTTCTTAAGGGACTTATTCATTGAGTGTGATAGCTTTTTCTCCCTACCTAAATAGAGCTTACTGTCATAACTTTATGAAATCTAATCTATCTTTTCTCAAATACAATTACTTACAAGTAGATTATAATGAAAATGATCCATTTTTCTGCAACAGTGAGATATTTTGAAAAAAATCAGTAGGATACCTGTAGGACACAGTTTCTCTTTCTGAAAATGGAGTACAAATCAGTTCTCTAGTTTGGTGTATTCTGAAAGAAACTGAATATGCAAGGGACTTAAGATGCATGCACTTCCAGTTTTTTTTTTCCCCATTTAATTCTACTTACTTCTAAATAACTAGGAGCTTAAAATAAGAAATTGTACATAAAGTACAGTCCTGAGAGGAGATTTTATGGATGGTATCTGGAGAGTCCACCAATGTAGAGCAGTGTAGTGTAACATGTGTAGAAAACTCAATCTCCAAAGCAGAAACATTCAGAGATGAAACCTGGAGGGATAATTTGATCATGGGGGTGCTAAAGTCATCAAAAGTTTGACACTGATGAGTTCATAGCTGAATGAGCTGCGAGAAAGGAGGGGCTCATTGGAGGAGGTGTGTGTGCCACTGAAGGCTATCATCTTTTTTCAGTCTATATTCAATTCATATTCTCCATCTCCAGCTCTGTCCTTGTCTGTCTCTGTCTGTCTCTGTCACTCTCTTAGCTATCATGACATGATCACTTTTCCTCTGCTACACACTCCTGCTGTGATGCTCCGCTTTTGCCATAGGCCTAAAAGCAAATTAGCTAACTGATTAATGGAAAGAAACCTATGACATTATAAGACAAACATAAACCTTTCTCCTTTAATATTCTCAGATATTTTATCACAGAAATGAAAAGTAACCCAGGAAATAAAAGGTATTATTTCATCAAAATAACAAAAGTATTTAGTAAAAAGAATTGTGAACTGAGAAGGCATAAAAGAGGTATGCCTGTAACTGTAAGAGATATCTAGCACGCCTGCCTGGGAAGAGCATGGAATAGCTACAGTTTACAACTTGAAAGAGGGATATTTGCAATGAGAGGGGCATCAAGAAGGACAGAGATCAACAAAAGTGACGTTTTAGTAACTGAGGATGGAGTGAACATTGTAACTTGTAGCTAGGAACCTGAGAGAGAGGCAGCAGGCAGTTCCTTGTTCTTTAAGGGTACCTTGTTCTAAAGGTCTTGCCTTGAGAATAGAGGACAAATTCAGACTGGCACTGATTGCTACTGCCACTGTCAGAAGAAAGAAAGCTGCTGGAGTTTCGCAGAGAATGGCGTTTCTGCTGGGACTGCGGTCTCCCTCAAACATGTTTTATTCACTGAGCTCAACAGGGGTCTGATGAAATCCCCTCGGAGCACTGAGGTCCTCGTTTCATATAGCAGATTATGAAAGAGGTGTTTTCATACCGAGGGAAATATGGGTTAGTATTTTAAAAAAAACAACACAGTTTTGGCCTTTTTCAATTCTCTTTCTCCAGGGACTTTGTTTTACATTTCCAATCATTTAATGATTCTTGTTTGGAGGAATTCTCATCCAGCAAGAGTATTAAATATTTCCCCTAACTAATGGAAGATACGTAGATTACAGATACAATGAGTAAATATACATTCTATGTAGATTTGGCAGCATTCAATAAATTTTGAATAAACTTGTAAGAAATTTGGACACAGATGCAGACAGATTTATGATTACACATACATAAATGCTTGTTTGAATTGCTTAGTAATAGCAGTGCAGGTGGCAAAGCAATGTGCCAATATGACATAGGTAAGTGAAAATATACTCAATAAAAAGCATTGTTAATAAGGAACAGGAAGCAGATAAGAGATGAAGCAAGAAAATTTGATAAATAGACAAAGAAAGGAATAGAAAAGAAAGTAATAAAATCATGATCGACCTGTAAGCTAAGTGGAAAATGTGTTCTTGGCCTAATTATGACTCTGTTTTAAGAAGTGAGAAGATGGCAGAGTATAATCATTTAATTTAACTTTCAGATTGCTTTTTCCTGTTGCCATTTCTCTATTTTCAGAGGTTCAGTAAACTGTATTTTGAGATTTGCAGCTTTGTATTTTTATAGTATTGATCACTCAGTATGAGCATGACTCCAAAATTTTTGCTTCACAGCAAAATTCACACTACTATTTTAGAAGTATTTGTACTCATTTCTTATAAAATTTTACTTAGTGTAAGTTAGGTAGTACATTTAAAAATCAAATGTTGTGATATTATTTAAAATATTTTTAAAATGTCTGAGCTGACTATGGCATAAATTCTACAAATATGTTTCCCAGATGAACAGTTTGGTCTTCTATTCATTATTTTAATTTTCTCTTTATGTATCTATTCATATTCTCCATCTATTTTAACCAACTTTGTCTTCATATATGTTCTATTTCATTTATAATAACTATAGAAATATATATATGCATATATATATACATATATATGTATATGACTGTCTCTAAGTATGGCAAGGTACCACAATTTCATGCAACAATATTGTATTTTTTAAGTAAGTTTCCTGGAAAGGTTGACCCTGTGGTGCGGCACGATGCTGAGGTTGGGTGATACAGTAAGTACAGTGGTTTTGACTGGAAAGTAGCAGTAAGCACTTTAGTGTTACAGTTGAGCACAACCTGCCTTAGAACAAATAGAATCAATCATACTTAGAATTTGCTAACCAGTTTCCACACCCATCCATGAGGGTATGTTGTCATTTAATGATGTTTATGGCAAGGTTATCAATGAGGGAGATAAGCAAATTGTAAACAGGGTCTTATTATTAAGTTAGTTATCATTCATGGAACCACAAAATATTTGAAACAAAAAACTGATGCAATGGGAAAGATGGAAAATACACATAAAAGAGGAAAGAAAAAGTCATAAATAAAAATGAGAAGCAGCTAAGGAAGAGGGAAAGAATGAATCAGAAAAGAGAGTGAAAGACATTATCGTAAAACTAAATCTAAGCATTGTCTCCTGTATTTGTTCTACTTCTGATCAGAGACTGCATAGAGTCATAGATAACCCACTAGTTTAGTGGTTGGTATGTTTTTAAAATTGAATTTTATAATAATCTTAATCAGGGTATACGTTCTTGCGCATGAAACTATTCTGATATTTTTAAGAGCTTTACATAAGTATTTCTATTTTCTCCAGATTCTAAAATTTCACAAAGCCTAGATTTTGCCACTTTTAAAATACTCAACACATTGTAAATTAATGCACCATTTTCTTGTTAAAGTCAGCCTTGCATAAAATGATCTGTAGCTGAACAGGAGCAATAGCAAAGGTGTGAAGTACTCCTGCGAAGTGCTAACTTCAGAGCCCAAATGAGAACATTTAAATGTAAAATTTCAGCAACAGCAAACAGATGTTTTTGCAAAATATCATTTTTTCTTCCTGTTTACCAAACTACTTTTTCTATACACATTTTCTTCTCCCCTTTCTAACTTGAACTTTCCTGCCACATTACCAATTTTCAGTGCCCGTTCACCCTTGAAATGTTTCATTTTTACTTCTCCACTTCTCCTCCTCTGCAGTAATTGCAGTGGAAGGTGGGTATATGGCTCTGTTCTAAAAAAATGAATTTCATATTAGTGACATGTACGAGGCTGATGATACTGCAAACTGAAGACCCTTGTTGTAATCACAGGAACCCAGGCAACCACAACATAATTCACACTTGCAGGAGCTGTTCTCAATTCTATTCTCAAAGAGAGGACAGTGATTAACCCTTTAGATTAACACATAATTAGTATTCATTTTAAATGACTGTATGGTACAGGTATTTGCTTGAAAAGACATATTGTATTGATGACACCTATGAAATAGCCATTAGACACTATTGAATTTGGATGGCTCGCTCGGGCAAACACCCGCTTATTAATTGCAAGTTGCAATTAAATTTATGATTGCATAGAAATTAACTCTCAAAAAGGGGATAAACATATATTTCAAAGGCAACTTGATAGTTTCTAATGTCATTATTAGCAAATTCTTTATTCTACCATGGGACCTATAAATTTCTAGTACTGTGTCTTTTTAAATATGAAAGGAAATAAAACTGTCCTTTCCTGTCCATTAGTACTTAGTCAGTATAAATGAAAGGATAACTCTAATATAGGATTACTATTATTTGTATCATCACCTCATCCCCACCAACAACTCATGTTAGGTTTAAGAATTTAAAGAAAAAAAATAGGCCTAAAACCAAGGATGAATACATAAAACAATGACAGACATTGGTGGTGAGTTAGGAATACTTCATTGTACCAATTTATGAATTTTCTCTAGACATTACTTTTATCACTTGAGATGGAATATGTTACATCATTGCACAGGTCCCTACTCCTCTGATATGCTCTGACAAAAATGGCATGGTCTTCTGAATCTAAAAGCAAAATTCACTTCAAAAATTTGAAAAATCTAGGAAGATTCATAATGAAAAGGTAGAATAAGAAATTTTTTGTACTTTGTGATTTTATTAGTCCTGAATCAACTATTTCTGCAATACATTCATAACATTTAACATTTCATCAACATAAAGCTTGATTTTTTTTATTTTAATGAGGTTTGCTGTAGAATATCCTTAAGATGTAATAGACACACCACGCATGATGTCTGTCATTAGCTAATATAGTATATTGAATTGGTTTATATTTGAAATCTGTACTATAGGACAAAAATGTATATAGAGAGATTTTAAAAATTGCCTTTAGAGAAGGACAGAGAATCAGAGAAAGAAAAAGTAATTCTTATCTGCTCAGTGTTTGGCAGATTAATTGCACTATTACGGATTGGGGAGTCAAACCTCAGGAAATAACCAGTTCAAATAGATTCAATTTACAGCAGGGAAAAAATTAATTATTGGCATACATTTCTCAACATTTATAGTCATTTAAAGAAACATGTTTACAGTGGCAATGAGTTCTTCATGTTGAGAAATTTTAAACAGAGTTTGGAAAGTCATCAGAAATTTTTGTGCACAAGATCTTTGCCTCAAAGGAACATTAAATCTAAAAAAAAACTGTTATTGCAATTCTAACTATTAATAGCCCCAACTGATGCATGAAGCAATAATTATAAACTGATGTGGAAATATTTTATTTCTTTTCATTTTCTTATTTTGAAAATACTAGAAATGTAACTCAATAGTTATAAATTTGCCTACCATTTTGTTTTCTTATAACACATTTTAAAAATGAATACTCAAACATGTGAAAGACTGACTTCTTTAGATGATCTCTTTAGAAAATTCAATTTAGTATACTTTGAGGAAATCAATGTCAACATTATAAATAAATACATTTTGTTAAGAACTTAATCGAATTATAGCAAAAAAAGTCTTCCAACAAAATTACAAGAATGTACTATTTTGGTCATTTTAAAGTTGAAAAACTAAGCATCAGAATTGAGATACCTTGTCCAAGAATATACATTTAAAAAATTATATGTTCCAGTCTTTTCCAGATATGTTCCTGAATCTTAGTCTTAAAAACTGCACCTTTTCTTCCCTATAATATGAATTTTGAGTAGTATTTCTTTGGTAAGTTCTGAAAGATCTTTAAAAATAAATTAGGTAAAGTGGTCTACATAATTTAACTACTTTCTTTTATTTAAAAAAACATACTTTGGATAAATTATTGCTGAAATGTCTTTCAAGACTTTTGTCAGCAGAGTTAAACTGAAAAATAATTTTCATACAATGGATTTTCACACAGCTATTAGATAAAGAAGTCTTATAGTCACTTGTTACAGAAATCTATGAAAAACAGGATTGATTTTTGTCAACCTGACGTTTCTCAGAGAAAATAGTCATTGCTTAACACAGAAGAATGAACTAAATTGCCTTTAAGCTGCCTTCATCTATATGAATATAGAAGCCTAATTTTAACTACTTTTCCTGGAAACGATACACACAATGAACATTAAAATAAAAGACTCATGATCTTTTCAGAGATTTTACAATTTTTAAAAGCCAACAGCTCTGCCAATTTGCTAAAACCAAGAATAATTTTAAGAAATTTCAAGTTCTAAATTCAAAGATATGATAAAAGTCTAGCATACTATAAATACCTTAAGATAGTTTTGAATTTTATGGATTGAGTATTTAAATTTTTTGAAATAGCTACCAGCTTGTTGGAAGATAACTTAAATTAAGATTTGCTGCCATATGAATAATTGGACTTTTTCATTCATTGACATCGTAGAATATTAAATTTGCATTCACCCAGAGCCATGAGATTTATAATATTTTATTGTGGTAAAGTTATAAAATATCAACAAATTTCACCCTTATAGAATTAAATACTCATAACTCAGAGATGAATAATTTAGATCACCTCTTGTTCACTTTTTAACTATTTTGATATTTTACCAGTAGCCATGTAATGTAAAACTTATTCTAAAATTACTTAGAGTTTTATTAGATGAGATCAAAGTGGAGAAAAATGCCTATCTAGGAGTCTTAAGATTTATATGATCAAAGTGCTCATAAGGTCACTAAATTCAAGTATCCCTGACTTTTTAATTTCCTTTATGCTATTAGCATGTGCTTTCTGAAAGCTCCTGAATGAAACTGCAGAAGTGACCCAAAGATATCCTGAAAATGCTATTTGTGTGTGTTTTTTTTTCATTTTGTATCCCAGAAGTACAACCAGTAAATTGAAAAAGTAGAAAATATTTTGAAAAAATTACATAATTCCTCCTTAATCTATGTAAAGTTAGTGCATATAGAATAAAAGGATTTTTAAATTTTTGAAAAAAATAAGTACACAATTATATTTATGATAAACACATAATTCTTTTATTCTTATTTATTTACATTTGAATACCTTTGCAAACTCAAACTCTGTGAATAGATATGAGAAATTTGTTCATTAAAGATGAGCAAAGAGTCTGTATATTTGTAGACTGTATATACAGTCTATGTATATGTATACAGTCTCTCTCTCACTCTCTCTCTCTCTCTCTCTCTCTCTCTCTCTCTCTATATATATATATATATATATATTTTTTTTTTTTTTTTTTTTTGCTATGCAGTTCAGGCTGACCTTGAGCTCACTGTATAACCCAGGCTGGTCTTGAACTTGAACCAGACCCCCTGCCTCAGCATCCTGAGTGCTGGGATTACTGACATTTACCACAACACCCCAGCTAAAGATGACTGTTTTAGAATAAATACACACATTTGAATAAAATATTCAGTATTTTCCTTCTAGAAATTTTATACTGATAATATGTGTAATGTAAAATGTAATTGATAATAAAATTTGCCTCTAAATTTATTATTTAAAAACAGAAACATTGGCTAAACCTCTAGAGAAAATACAAACGATATCTAAATTTATATCATCTGGAGCTTTTATCACTCTGGCTATTTAGAATCCTGCAGAGGAGTCCTTTAGATGGACACATGACATCAGGGACAGGAAGTGACAGGAAATGATGGATGATGAACCTGTTTCCACCCAGTTCTCAGCATGTTAGGACCTTTTCAGTGTTAAAAATAACATCTTTTAATCTCCCTCCTATTTTCCTTTTTGTTACATTCCCCTTTTCATATACAACTGCTATTTTATTTTTAGGCTCTAAAAATAAGAAATTGAATAAGCTAAGAAATTGAATAAGTGGAAGATGTAATAGTTGTGGTCCCTTTATTCACAGAGGTTAGGATCTAAGTCAGGAGATAGACAAGTATCAACTTTATACAAATAAATATAAAATTTCATGTATAATGTATTGAAAGTATAAGAAAATCAATGACTGATATCATGGAAAGTACACCAAAATCAATAGATAAATATTTTAAAGTGGATTAGCAGTAATAGAGAGGGGTGGAATGACATTTCATGAGGAAGGCTTCTCTGAGAAAGTACCATATAAACTGATACTTGAAGAGTACGAAACTAGCCACAGAAAAAAATTGTATTTGGGAAACGTTATGTTCATTTTTTAAAATTCTCTTCTTTTTTTGTCTACACCTTAAAATCAAGGTCTGAGTTGACGATGTAAATTTGCATGATATAGTCTTGTGACAAGAATATTACTCTATTGGTTTCCTTGGGTTGTGATGACAAATCAGCACAAGTGGAATGGCTTAAAACACAAAAATATATCTGCTCATGCTGCTGGCTTCCATAAGTTCAAAGTCGTGGAGTTGGTAGTGACATGGTCCCTGTTAAGCTTTTCTCTTCCTCCTTTCAGCAAGTCTACCTGTTTCCTGATTTGTTCATCAGAGCTGCAATCTACGCCTTCATCATCACATGCGTTTATTCTCTGTATCTCTGTGTCTTCATGGACATTCTTCCCAAAGTGTCTTTATTTTCTGAGGACAGTAATGATGCTGTTCTACTTTAATACTCCTCACTTTCACTAATTACTTCAACAATGACGCCATTTAAAATAAAGTCATATTCTTTGGTATGAAAGTTAGGACATTTAATCTTTTTGTGAAACACAATTTGAGTCATAGCAATCACCTATTAAGGAAACACATAGAGGAAGAAGAAACAAGCTTACTAACTGTTGTGCTTCAGATCACAAATGTCCTCCAAATCCTCAGGAGTTCAGACATTTGGCCTGGTTGGAAGGGTTGGGCAATGGGTGTGTGGTCTGGAAGGTTCTTATTTTTACCCTTGGCTCATCTTCTGTTTATGTTTCCCCTGTGTGATGAACAGGTTACTTCTGCCATGCTGTTCTGCCATGCCAGTTCTGCTTTAGAACCAGTCATCCATGAACTAAATCTGCTGAAAGAATGAGCCAATACAATGTTCTCTTTTAAATAGCAGGTGCCAGATGCTTCATCCCAGTGAAGGGAAAGTGACTAATATACTATTAAACATGTGAGAAGTTTATTCATTTACATTTCTTGTGGTAAAGACTCAGGAATTATAATTAAAACAATTACATACAGAATATAATATTATTTATAATGGTCACTCAAGGAGTCAAATACGAAAAATAAAACATACATGAAATCTCTCCACACACTAAAGACCTAAGGAATCCAGTCAAGGGCCTAGATTCCTGTGGCAATATCCTGCATGAGTTCAGCTGAAGACCTAGAACCCACAACAGTGCTTCCCACGAGTCCAACTAGAAGCCTAGGGCCCAGGACAATGACTCATTCAAGTCTCTTTCATGGATCTGCTCTAGGAAGGCCCCAAGGTAAGCACTAGAACCTAGAAAGCCTACACCAGCAGGATGAAGGATATTTGCCAGTAAGCAGAGGACTCTGCAATGCAGCCAAGATACAACACTCAAAGTAAGAACCAGAGCTCCCCTAAAAATCATTACAGCTATCCTCAGCAACAATGAGGCCCTTAGCTCCTCTGACAATGAGAATATCTGAGTTCATTATCAGGAAACCAGCTTGACGAGTTTTTCCTGGAGACTGGACAACGCATATCTTCCCCTTCAGAGCCAGGAAAGATGCTCAAAGGAAGGACCAGAGTTCCACCAAAGTGAACAACAGTCATTCTCAGCAACAACAAGGCCCAAAGATTCTCTGAAAGTAAGAACAGCCAAGTTCATATGAGGAAAGAAGCTTGACAATTTGGAGAACCTGGGGCAGTAGGAGAATCAACAGCACCAAACAACAACAATGCTACTTTCCCTCTCCAGGTCTTTTTACGCTGGCAGCAGCCCTCAGGCGGGCTATCTATGCTCAGCACCACACTGAATCAGTTCAGCTGGGGTTTAAATTGACTATTACTTTTTAACTTACCTTACCCTGATAGAAAGAGAGGATGGTTAGCTGGAAGGGAATCAACCACAATTTCCATCAGATCAATAGAAGACAGTGATTTAGGGCAAGAGAGATAAAGAACTTTCAACTGCATTGCGAGAAGTAAGATGAAGGGAGAAAATATCTTCAATGTGTCACGTAATTGCTGGCATTTATGGTAATATTTGTATTTAGCAAAATATTAAATATGTCAAGTCAACACTCTTTAATGAAGCAAGAAAATGTAAAGTGTCTTAGAAGGATTTATATACAAGGGATTTATTATTAAAATGATTAAAATGTTGGTATTTTCTGGAAACTCAACAATGAATAGCAGTCAATTTCCAAGATTAAAAAGATTCTCCATGGCTAATTAGCCTTTTGTTTCTCTACATGTTCTCTGAATATACAAAGAATTGAGTAACTCTTTTCTTCCATTCTCAATGGAAGATTGCTTTGACCTGTGGTTTTACATCAGAAACAAAAAAATCTATTTCACTAGTGACACAAATATAGAAAATAAATTTTAAAAATTGGGAAAAGAATATTAAAAGCCTATACATAATTGAGAAAGCTAGAATGGTTAACTTTTTTAGTACATGTTTGCAATACATAGTGATTAGTAAAAAAGTAAAAGATTCATAGTAAAAAATTTGCACATATACATAATATGTTTCAATTAATTTTCTCCCTTCTAGACACCTCCTTTAATTTTGATAGCATCAGATTAATTTATTTTCAAACTTTTAATATCAAAACTAAAAGTTACAAAAATTTAAATTTAAACTATATATAAAATAGAAAAATGGGGCAAAATGTCATAAAGTCAGTTAAAAATACATAATCTAGAATTTCTAATGCATAATTTATTACACATAAAAATCTGTATTAAGAAATTAGTTTTACACAGGCCAAAAATTGGAAGCCTAGAGCAGAGTAACATAAATCAAGGTAAACAATTTTTTTAAAAACAAGCATATAATAAAAGGAGTATCATATTATTACAAATAAACACACGTGTTGTGTATATCTGTATGAATAAAAAGTCCACCAAAAATGTGTGTACTTCAGAAAAAGAAAATAGTATGACTTTTCTTTCAACAGCTGGTATTACCTGTGTTGGGAGACCTTACATCATGTCATATATCACAGAAAATCCACTACACTGCCAGGCCTTAGGAAAGGAACTAAAATGCATGTCCAGCAAAGGTGACCTAAGCCGCAGTTGGCCACACTGCTACATGACTAGAAGCTAATCACCACCACTCTGAGCGCCTCCTGTCAGAGTAGAGACAAAAGATAACTTGCATTAATCACATGATATCTGAATAACTTTAATATTATATTTTATGTTTTTCTTTTCCTGAAGTGTGTGTAGAGTTTGATATATATGTATATTTCATATGTATATGTAATATGAAATATCACTCCATTAATGGCACTTAATTTATGATAAGAATTTAGAAAGTTTACACTGTTTTTCCATCTATCAATACATATAATTTGAACATAAAGCAGCAATTGTATTTTAATTGTGAAATTCAGCTTTTATGATATTTTTGATATCTACAATTATACCTTATGTAATTCTATCTTTATTCTATCAAACATTTATGATTGTCTTCTCTGAGACAGAATTTAGGAATGGCAATTATAGGATCTCACTCTCCAATATTCTAATGACTAAAGAAAATCAGGAAATATTCTTTTTAAATGTGGTATCATAACATAGAGCAAAGATTCTATAATTTTTTTCCTGTCTCTTCTTTTTGTGACAGGTTTCAAATATTTTAACCCCAGACAATTTTTACTACTATATTACTTACGTTAATGTATGTTAAAGTTCATTAAAAAAGGAAATGTACACTTAAAAGTTGACCAAATAGATGAAATTAGTAATGAAAAACCACTTCATAAATACATAAATAATACAACGATGATCATAATACATGCATTTTAACTTAAAAAGTAACTTCAAATTTCTCATGAAACAACAGGAATGTGTTTCAACATAGTGATGATAATATATGATTGACTATGAGATAATTTAATGCAATGTTCTAAGCCAAACGTTACAGCACATTTAACTTATGTGTCGTTGTTTAGTAAAGCAAAGTTCAAATTAGTCCCATGAACAGTAAATTGGGTAATTTTTGAGCTCTCCAAAACTTTCTGATAAAAAAACGCAAATCCAAACAATGCCTTTTGTGCATTTAAAGTAGAAAAATAATGAAAAGCAAGGGAAATACAGATTTACACTTCTACAGTATAATGCTGACAGACTTTACAAGAAAATTTCTAGAACTGAGGAAAAAAATATTCTCCCATCATGTTCTTGTACTCTCTGCATAAAGCTGGTCTGAAGGAGGAACTGCTCGGTTAATAGTTTCTATAGAAGCAGTTTAACCAGTTTCCTAGGGAGCATAGTTGCTTAGGAAACTCAAATGTGTTATGGCACAGAGGCTGTGACTGGACACCTGCTGGGGCACACTGTGTCGTGCTGCCATTTTTACCCACTCATTCTCTCTTTCCTGGCTGCGCTCTCATATGGCAGAAGTACAGAGCTGGAAAACCAGTGTGGTTCTTGGCACAGAGCAAGGAAAATAAAATTGCTTGTGGGTTTACCATAAAGACCACCTCGAGTAGATACATTCTTTTTGATTACCTAATGCTCTACATTTTCCTGTACAGCAAACACCTTCCACTGGACATTAGAAAAATCTGAGGATATAGAAAAATCATAATCTCTGGGAGCTCTGGCACATTAAGAAATTGTAATTGAATTTCATTAGAGCCATTTGAAGAATCTGCCCATTTATGAAAAAATCAAGAGCATTAATATGCAAGATACACTATAAACCTTAGGCTAGTTTGCTGAAAAAAACCCAATGTATTTATTTATAAAACAGTATGTATATAAATAGAATACATTTTATATAACTTCTGATTTTTTTACTCTATGAATAATTCTTGTATTAATTAAATGTCTTATTTTTATATCACATATTGTATGAACATTAAAATTGGTGCGTGTTTATCCACCTACTTATATATCTAAATGGATTTTGCATTGCACTTGAAAGCTGACAGCTCATTTTGAGCTGATATCCTTTTAAAATGTGAAATAGTGATGGCAATGTGGGAGCGTGAGCTTCAAACATGCTCATGGTCTCAGCGCTCCAGGCTGCCACATTTAGCAGCTGTTCGGTAGACGCGAGGAGCTAAGCAGCAGAGCCCAAGCCAGTGGACTGGGGACCCCTAAATGACACAGCATTACAAAGGAGAAAAAAAATCTTTGCAATTAACCGACAGCAGTCCCCTAGGTCTGAGGCTCAGCATTATTCCCAACTTCTGTGTTCTGTCTGTGCAGCTTTTAGACACAGGCAATCAGAACTTTCTCATAAATGTTCTGTTGTGGCAGATTAAACTTGCTCATGTTTTAACCATCAGTAATAATCGTCTCCACACACATAGATGAGAATATAGACATAGGGTGATCGAGGTAGAGATGTAAAAAGTTCACTGATGTTACTGTCGAGTTAAAAGAAACACTGAAAATTTAAATAAAGTTTAACGTTCCAATGAGCTTTGTGTGCTTCCATGGTTAACAGAGTCTTCAGACCCTGTGGTTCTCAAATTATCTGCTTAGGGTCCCTGTCACACTTTCAATTTGCATCTTCTCTTTGTTTCAAGGTTTCACTGGATATAAAACACCTTTGCATGTTTCCCTCACAGTTACGAAAAAAGAGAAAATCAGAAGTTCTATATGGTCTACACGCTCCTCAGTCACTGAGGTCCTCATCACAGCCCTCCTGACACCCTGCACTGGTCTCACTACGTGCCCTGCAGGCTCCCTCCTCAGATCCTTGTTTAACTCCACTGGTAATGACTTTCTCCATT